>JAVQJF010009764.1:0-22111 GCA_036023855.1 Gadopsis marmoratus | reverse complement strand
TATTTAGTTTATAGTCCAATTGCTTTTTTCAGGTCTGTTTTTCTTGGTCAGTGACAGAAATCTGTGTTGAACTGAAGTCTGGTTGGATGTCTGAGGTTTCACTTACTGTTTGTAGTGATTTTGTGGGAAATCACAGCTGCTTCTGACTGCTCCATCCCATGATGTGTGCAGCTCGGTAAAAAGACCTTGTTGATTCTGCAGCAAAGCTTCAGATGTCCGTTCCCACAATGCATCAGTCGTGTTAGTCTGGTGACGACGATTCAAACTGTGATCCTTAAACTCAGCGCACAACTTTGATCTTTGACTTAACGAGTAAATAAACATGTAGAAGTCCACGTTTTGTTCCAAACTCTACATTCTGTATCAATCTGTCTTGTTTTAACGTGAGCTGACATGTTTGGGGCCGAACAGCTGACTCGCGTCGCTTGTAAACAGCTGTTCACCAAAACACGGTGACGCGGCAGGCGGCCGCAGCCACGCCCACAAGCGCGGACATTTGAAAAGACGGCAGACGCCTTCAAAATAAAAGCAACGCTCAGTTGTGTTGCGTGAATGTTTTCCTGTTTTGCTCACTTTGAATTCAGCGATTCATTTCATAATGATTCGTGTCCATCGGCATGAAGTCCACAGTAAATTTAGGTTGCTCTGACCATGATTTAAACTCTACCCTCATGTTTTATTGTCTTGGACACTGGAGCACAAAACACAACTAAATATCATATCTCTTCTGCTGTATTATGGGCAATAATAGAAATACAAGCCCAAACACTGTGGCACACCAACCCATGGGTTTTTATCATTTCTGAGCTTGTGGCGCCCTCTGCTGTGTGACACAGGTAAGAACACCTTTAACTGGACAGTGTAGCCTAATTCACACAATGAAGTGCTGTTGCAAATATGTATATTATGGTCTACTTGTAATTACATCAGTGACTGTGTCATGTAAACACACTGAAACAGCTTAGTGCAATGCACTTTTAGAGCCATGTTTTGGACTAGATAGTAACAGCTTGTCTTGTGCACATGCTGTAATGGATGGTAGACACATTCTGACACGGCGACGTTACAGTACATCTTTATTAGATAGCACTATTTAACATCAATTCTATATCTAACGGGGAGCCGATGGAGAGAAGCCAGAATCGGGGTGACGTGATGTCGTCTGTTAAAACCACTAAGAAGCCGAGCTGCTGCGTCTTGAACTAGTTGGAGGCGAGAGATTAATTTATGGTTGATGCCAGAAAGGAGGGAGTTACAGTAGTCAAGTCTCGAACAAACAAGAGCGTGTGTCACTTTTTCCAGATCAGACTTTGAAACTATTGGCTTGATTCTGGAGATGGTCCTTATTTGGTAAAAGCAGGACAACAGTTTTGATTTGAGATGCAAAGCTTAGATCTGAGTCAAATATGACTCCTACATTTCTGGCTTCGGGTTTCACATTTGTTGATAATGAACCAAGGCTACTCATAATAAGACTTACAGGATTTGTGGGGCCGACCAGTATGATTTCTGATTTCGAGTTATTGAGTTTAAGAAAGTTTTGTGCCTTCCAACAATTAACATCTTTGTCTCACCAAGAACAAACCACAGGTCGTATCGGTGAAGCGACCTGTCTGTGAGCGCCTCAAGATATTTCTGAACAGCTGGATGATTCGTTGTGTGACTAAGGTTAAGAAAAGGCAGATACAGTATATCACAGTTTCAAAAGTCATGTCCATTTGTGTTTTGCTCGAAGACTGTAGGAGCCAAAATAACATGGCAGTTAATGAGACAGTTGGGAAAGTTTCTGATCAGTTGAGGCAGACAGTTCAACAACCATATGTCCTATGATTTAAATAGTTACAATTTCTGAACAAGGACAAGGTTGTCTATGCTCTGATGTGGAAATGATGTCTATAGAGTGACAACTGTGGACCCAGGAGTAATTTTAGCAGACATTTTTAATATGATTTTACAGCTCCTCCCCCTTCTAGCGATGACATCACACACTCTGGCTGAGAACATTCCGTCCCACACAAACTCATGTAAAATGAAGATTTAATGAAACTGAAATTGCAACAGTGTAAAAAGTATTAATGATATGAAAAAGCTGAATTAATGGAAGATAGTCCAATAGCTTGTGAACCTTCCAAAGTTGGAATGGCGTTTCTACGTACATGTGTGAATGTTTGGGAAGAGGTTGAAAAACCTTGAAGAATTGTCAATTTTGAACATCCTCCAATGCATTTGAACGGAGAAAATATCCTGGGAAACCTTGAATAGCTTGGTATGAATGTTATGAATGAGATGAGTAATAGCGCTTGAATCCCAATTGATCTGAATATGTTGAAGTTTGAATTATACTATCAGCATACTATTATTACTATACTAGTATTTTGAGTGAAATACACTCATCTTAGAGCCTCAACGTTCGAAATCCTCCTCCAGACTCCAACATAGCGTCTCTGTGTTAAACACACAGTATGTGCATGAACACCTCACTCTTACCACATTTCACATTACACCTCATCAAGACAAAAGAGGCCATAGAATATGCAACAGGACCAGTCTACAGCACAGCACTTCATATTAGGGACAAGTGTGAAAACAGAGCATTACATTAAAACAACGTAATATAGTTTTGTTCATTTGTTTGCATGATGATGACGTGTGACATTTACTTTGCTTTATTACCACGAGGTCATTAAGTTGCATTTATAGGTGTTCAAGCCATAGATGTAGCACATGTGAAGGATTAGTACAGCGAAAGTTACAGTGAATCTGTAACTTAACAAAAAATACATATAAAAGAGGAAAACTGATGAAAACTAAACAAAACCACAAAATCAACAGGAAACTGAAAGCTTAACAGTATTTAACTGTACTGTAGATTTTAATATTTTAATCTAGAAGGAACTATATACAATCTGTACAACACTGATGAAGCTTTGAGCCTCCTGAGGTCCTGCTGGTCATTTCAACACCACGTGGTAGTTGTCTGTGTTTCCATCTGTGCGACAGGAAACATCATTCAAAAACACCAATAATCAAGCAACACGGTGAGTTGAGAAATTACTGGTTAACTGCAAAAATAATTACCCCTTATAGTGCTGAGGATGAAGCTTATGTCCTCCCTGAAGTTCTGCACCACCTGAAACACAGTAATGTTCCGTTTCCAAAGTGCTGCATGTCAAAATCAGCAAAAAGAAAAGGTCCACCTGCCCAATCACCCCTAACAACCATCCTTCCACAGGCGTCACAAGTAGCTTTTGCTAGCCTAGAAATAATAGTGGTAAAAAGTCAGTCCTACAGAAAACGTTCTCACTTTTGATGCTGTAAATGGAGCTCAGTAACTCTCCACGCCATTGGTTTGTTCTGTGCCTTTCTTCTGGTGGGCCACTAATATATGTGCTGCACATATATTTCCAACGCTGGTGCAGATTGTTGGGAGTGAGGACAACATGAGGCGAGGTGAACCAAGGCTCAGTCATCTGCTGCTTTTCACTACTATTATACTGCAGTGTTTTTTAATATTCAGTAAAGCGACCAAGCAGTTACCTGGATGTAACTCCAGTTCTATAAGTACGCACTCAGCCCAACGCTGCTCTATATATCGCAGTGGCAATACCACCTGATCACGTGTGATGCATCTGTCAAGTGCCCGGTGAAGTCCGACCTGAACTATAAATCAGTGTCTACAGCACAAGTATAACTCCAGCATGGCAGCGCTCACCAGGCCTGGGCTCATTAGTGAATGTTGGTTGATAGAGGAGATGTGAAGGTACCTGGTCAGAGACTAGGACGTGGATCCCGGAGGGTTTTTGTCTGTAGATGTGTGTAATCTGCTGTGGAGTGATGCTGTACAGCACAGCGATCTTTTCAGACAGGTCCACCAGCGTCAGCTCCTCCAGGTACAGAGCGTGGTAGACTGCAGGGAAGACAAAGGAGGGTGGAGGGAACGCATGAGCCAGCTACACTAGATCACATTATGCTTTTCATGATTTCTTCCAGCCAAATGAATATTTCGATATTTTCCCTTAATATAGTGCTGCAGTAATGACGGATTTTTGTATGCCAGCCTGGAAGTTAGCGTCGCCCTGGTTCCCTCCACAAAAAGCCAATGGGGTGTTTCCATTGGATTATGGATAATTGCAGGAAACAGTTTATGAAACTTACACATTTTGTTCAGCAAGATAATCTCCCACATTTATGATTTTTGAAGCGTAAATACAATCCTAACGTTAAAATATAAACTCACTACACCTCGGCCACATGACTCCAGCGTCACCACCACTAAGCGTCCAACTTTTAGTTTGCAGGAGAGCAAGAACGAACCCAGCGAGGCTGCGAAGGCGGACGAGTGAGCAGATGAGTTTGTGTGTTCGGCGTGACGACGTTTAACGTCCGCGACATCTTCTGCAGTCTCATTTAGCCGCTTGTTAGCAACCACCTTTTTTAAGACACGTAAAAGCTTAAAAATTGACGAGTGGGGTGTTTACAGACGGATTTTATGTTGCAGAGCAACACGTGAAAAATCTCTGAAGCTTGTCTTTAACCAACGACCTTATTTCAGGCATCGAACCAAAAACCCGTTCAAGAAACATAAAACCTTTTAGGAAAGAGCATTCAACGTTTAATATAAAAGAATATGGTCCGAATTAATCAAATGACTCAGATCTCCATTCTGGACTGTAAACATGGGGAAGAATACATCCAATCAAACTTACACGCTGATTTGAAAACAGGTTGCAGCCATTCTTCTTACTTACTGCAAGTCCACAGACACATGAGCTTCCTAAGGTTGATGTTATAGCAGGGCTGTTGTATTGGATTGTACAGCTGTGCCTAATAAAGTGGCCATAATAAACATGATATTATACAGGATGTGCACTTACTGTCTCCACCCTCTGGCTTGATGGGCGGTTGATGTCTGGCCTGCTGCTGACACACATAGATGGTAAGACGGGGCTGTATACACCTGGAGAACGTGAGCAGAGGATGTAATGCCAGTTTGACGGCCGTGGCTCAGGAGGTTGGCGGTTCGATCCCGCCTCCCACTGTCCACATGTCCAAGCGTCCTCGGGCAAGACACTGAACCCTAAGTTGTTCCCGATGGAGGCCGGCACATTGCGTGGCAGCTACGCCACCAATGTTTTTCTGAGTGGGTGAATGAGACCAATCTGTAAAAGTGCTTTGGGAACCGTAAAGGTTGAAAAACGCTACATAAGTAAAGTCTACTGAAGTTCCACTGTAGGTAGAACAAGCAGGAGTAACGTGACTCAAGACGGGTCTTTGCTCGCGTTCTTGTCCACCTAAATGGGAAAGTTCTGTTTTGTCAGAGTTCTCTTATACAAACCTGTATCATTTATTAATTGACTTCTCTCTAATCTCGCTAATCTAAACCTCAGATAATTTGACCTCTTTGGGCTTTTACACGAGTTTACAGAGGAAATGTCTCTGTGGTGGAACTGCAGAAAAGCCAAAATAAGGTTAGGAACCACTGGTTTAATATAATATAGTTTCACAATGTGAGAATATTAACTGTAGACAAAAAATAAAACATATACCAGAAAAAACAAGTATTCAGTGCCGTTTTCAGCCACCGAGTAATGTCTGCAGGTATCCCTGTACTGTATTTCAATGTCTCACCTTCCTTTCATGGTGTTAAAGAGGCGAATACCGTCTGCTGGGCCACAGATCTGGACCAGATCCTCCCTGCTCATCCTCAACAGATCAGCCCCTGCAACAACAGAAGCAAATCTATTCTGCTTCCTTCCTGCTCACAAATATTCAGTGAATTCCTCTCAGCTACTGGATTACTGTTCCACGTTGTTCCGTCTTACTGTTCCGTTACCTGAGAAGCTGGAGAAGAGCCTTGAGAAAGGCGAGAACCTGTGGCGGTGCAGCCACTGCCGAGTGTCCTGCAGCGAGGATGATGGCAGAAGGTGCTACATGTCAAAGAGAAGAAGAGCCCTTGAAATGAGTTTAGCAGCAAAGCATCCACTGTCTGCAAAAGACGGCCTAAAAGGAATAAGAGAGCAACATCAACACTTTGACACCGCACTGTTCTCCGTTACTTACATCAGCGCAGGCGGCCATGAGCGGCTCCCCTCGCTGGTTTGGAGAACAGTTGCTACTGAAACGTGCACACGAGGAAGAAAGAACAGATTGGGGTGACTGGTTGAGTTCTCTGCTCTGAAACACATCTGATGCTGGGAAGCACCCATAGGGGGGGCTATTACCACAGTTTCTGTTCCAGCACTGGTACAGCGGTCAAACCCAGATCCTAGAAAACTCATTTGCAGATTTCGCTGCCTTTTGATCTCTGAAATTGCCAACAAAGCTACTGAAACCAAATTACACATTTTTGACTTGTAGTCTTTAGCGATCACAGCAACCGTTGATCCACCTTGACGTTAATCTATAGATTTCCTACAGAGCTTTACTAATCTAAATGAATTAGCGTGGTGCAAGCCAAAATGGTGGAAATCAGGCCTGAATGCTGACTCACCCATCTGTGAAACTGCAGGAAGTTGGTGATCTGTGGTAAACTGGTGATGGAGCGCTGCTGGTGCTGCTGCTGCTGACATTTAGGGCATCAGGCCAAGGGGAACACTAGAGAGACAGAGAAGGATGAAGGTGCTTTCTGCTTCTTCAACCTGGCAAGGTGAAAATATCTGAGCACAAAGACTACAGGAGTTATTAAAATATCATATTAAAACTGCACAAATCAGCTTTTTATGTTCAAGTTAATGAGTATTGCTTGTAGTGAGGAGCCTACAGAGAATTATCACCCAACTCAATGTGTTCTAGCTTCTTTTAGTCTATTGTTTTTTGTTTTCCCGCCTGCAAACTCTTCTCATCAATGTCACTTCCTGCCCAGCCCCAAACTACATGCAGACAAAGTTACAACTGAAGCTAAAGTTTGTTCCTCAGGAGTTGGTGGAGACCAAAGCAGAGAAACAAAACTCCAAACAAATGCTAATGTCGCTCTAAGTGATGTGGAAACCAGCTTCTCTTTGCCATCGACAAGGTAAAACACGTGTCAGCGTGTTATGCTGCCCCCAAGTGGCCAAAATATAACCAAATGCAGCTTGAAGTACTGAGCAAAAAACTTTCAGTAGGTTTAGTTTTTCTTTTCGTTGCACTTCAAATATCCATGTATTTTTACTTTAGTTCAGTGGTTTCATTTTATACTTTATGCTTCTACTTAGGGAAACACTGTCCTTTTACTCAACACGTACATCATCTGACAACTATAGTTACAGATTCATATTTTACTTGCAAAGTATATGATCAATTTATAAAACATGATCCACTGATATGGATTAAACCAGTAACACAGTACAGTTAGCTCCACCTCAACCAGTTACAGAATAAAATGGCTGCTTATATGTTAACGCATCAATAATGACAGTACATTCTGCTGATAATACTTTTACTGCAGCCAGGTTTTGAATCCAGGACTTTGGCTCTGAGTTGTTCCAGCACTGGTTCACGGCGATCACTTTAGAAGAACACACAGCATGTTTGTTTTTCTTGCAGACGAATGACAAACCAGATTAACACCAAAGCAGAAACTGCAGTGTCACCCGACAATCAAAAACGCTAAAGAAATGCATCAAGTGTCCCAATCATTGACAGAGCTCAGCGACCCAAACCTGACCTTTAAAAAGACGGACTCAAAACAAACCAAGCCAACATTAACATGCAGTGATGTCGTACTGCTTTGAAATGTACTGCAGCCATGGAAGCATATTCCGCCTGGCAGGGGAAGCACGTAAAAGTAAAAACACAATGATTGGATGGCTTCAAGGATTCACCAGCGTGGGATCAGTAAAGGTACAGCGTCACAACGGCAAAGACAACATGAAAACAAAGGATGCTCTCAGATCTGCTCTGTTACGTAATGTGGCCACAGAAAGACAACAGGGGGCCTCACCTCTTTCAGCAGAGTGGTCTCTTGGGATGGTTGATACTTTTCTCTGTCTTGAAGGGCCTTTTTATTCATCTTTTCCTTGTCCGTCTTCAGTTTGCGATCAGCTCCTTTAGGCTTCCAAATAAAAGAACACCAGAAGTGAAAAATATGAACCTGTCATAGATGAATGAAGTAGCACACAGCCCAAGTACAGACATGTTGGCAGCAGGCAGGGAAGCAGAACACATGTAGGAAAGAAAGTGTCATGCCTTGAAGACTTTGACCTGGCAGCTAGAAGAATGGACATGGTCCATGTAGTCCCCGTGTTCGCTGGAGGTGAAGGTGTCCACCTGGATACGAAAAGGTACTCCTTTCTCCCCACCATGCTTCCTGGGGGTGAACTCAGTGCTGATGCAGTTGACCTGAGAAGACAAGACAAACACGTTTAGTTTGCCCTCTACAGTACAGTGTGTATTAACAACTCGCCCACATGTTTCTCCAGGATCTATCTGTACCTGGATGAAGACAGAAGCCCTCCTGACAGGATCCCAGAGGAACTCAATGGTGTTGAGGTGCTGAGGATGTGAACGTGGCTCCAGGATCCCCACTGACAACTGCATGTCTGCAAATAACGAGTCAGTCAGTTCACATTTGCTATAAAGCCCCTAAACACATATTTAGTTTGGTTGAGGCTGAAACATCTCAGTGGCCATGCGGCGGCCAATCAGCATGCTGATGTGAGCAACTAGCAAGGCTGTAGACCCCCAGCGTTGCTGAGCGACAAACTCATAAAACATACCCAAAGATCTTTCTTTGTTTTTTATTAGAAGCTTTAACTGTAATTGCTACATGTTTGCTCATGAACATTTAATGTTATAGAGAAATACAGGAGGAGTGTGGAGGCCAATAAACGGCAGCGTTGGTCTGAGCGCCACACCAGCAGAGTACGCAGATAAATCCTCAAGGGCCTTCTAATGCTAACTATTACTTCTTTGAATATACATCATCAAACCTGTGTATCCGTGATCTTTGACGTATCAGGTCAACTCACCTATATCCAGGATTCGGTCTCCAGGTCTGTCCCACCTCCACCCCTCCAGCTGCTGGTGCTCCATATACTGCAGTCGACGGTCATGAAACACCACGCGCACAATGCTCTGCGAACAGGCAGGATCAGGCGTTGAGGCCGGAGGACAGCTACAGCGTGAGCAGGGCAGCTTGCACGTCGCCCAACAGCCGGACTGTTGGGCGACGTGCTGAAAGCCTCCCCTCATTTTTTCATTAAAACCTACTGAGGTGATTTCATTAGGCAAGGGTAAGGAGGTGTGAATTCCATCTCCATTCCTACCCAGCATGCATTAGCCATACTTGACCTAAAAAATGACCTACTGCCAACGAGCTGCGTGTGATAACTGTAAGATGCAGCACCAACAGTGACCTTCCACATACACATCGGGGCTCCCACATTCACTTGGACTGAAAACTCCAGCTGATAACATCAATTTCGTATTTTGTTTCCAACCTTGATCCCATCAAACTGTCTTTGTCTCCGTACTAAGCCCACTGACACATTAAGTCAGTATTGATTCCATTTCATGGGAACCTTTTAAGGACTTTTCAAAGTCTTGTTTGGTGATATTCAAGGGTGGGACACAGTAAGGGTCAGGCACCACTTTCCATCTTCCACCAGTGTCAGGTTGAAGAAAAAGGTTCCAACAAAAAGAATCCGGGCTACTGTAGAAACGCAGTGGTGCAAGAGGACCCGCTCGCTCTGCAGATATAAGGGCTTCATCCCAAGGTAACGAAAAACACAACGATTCTTATTTTCAGGTGATGATACACTAACAAAAACATACTTATGAATATTATTTGATTTCTGCCAATAGATCCCCTAAATCTTATGCACGGGTCCTTTTAAGATAAAAAACAGATACCCCTGATGAGGTCAGCAGGGGTATCTTGGATTGGGCTTTTTAACAGAAAGCCTTCCTTAGGAACTGGGGGTGTGGGGCAGCAGGCATTTAGGAAGCAGTGAGGGTCTAGTAAAGGACACTATCCAGTTGCATTATGGGAGCTCATGTCTTTGGAGTCTGATCCATTCTAGGGTCTGTAAAGTCAGGATGTCTTGGCCTCTGATGCTTTGATTTTGACCTTTTATATCTATTCAGTGTCTCTTGTGAGTCCTCTGACTTCATGGAAGCGCAGTTCTATATATCGCTGGAGTGGCTCTTTAACAGAAACCTTTTTGAAAGGAATCAACAAATTAAACAAACAACCTCGTATCCCATGCACAATTGGGATATTTACGGAGGGATGCTCATGCATGGCTACACACCAGAACCCAAAAAGCCCCGGAGCCAGCACGTCATGTGTTTGAATAGATGCCACCTGTCCCATTCTTGTGTTTCTAGGATGCGACTGCTAACATTACAGTCTCCAGCGATGGCAGCCTGACGACAGAGACATGTCAACAGAAGTGAAATAAAATGACCTCTCTTTACTCCTGAGAGTTTCAGCCTGTGTGCTGAAAGTGAAAAGTGGCATGACGGAAATGATGGGCTGCTAACTGGTTTTATTCAAAAAGCCATGGCATTAGGAATGTACCACTTCCTCAGTAACATAATGGTTCCAGAAATAATGTAAGTATAAACATGCCCAAGTCTTAATGAAAAGAAATATTGCAGTGATGCAGACAAAAGCAGATTGGCATGTTGGGATGACTCATAGAGAGTGTGTGAAGGGTAAAAATGTGCAGGTAAGACGGGTTGAGTGTTTGTAAGGGGTTAATGTGAAATCTAAGAAAGAGGGAGAAGTAAGTTTGGGTGATAGTACCAAGCTCTCCAAGGTCGACACCCCACCCCCTGAAGTGAAGATGAGGGACCTGTGACAAACCAGGAAATGGGTACAGAAAGAGGAAGAGGTCACGTGAAAGCCAAAAACAAACAAACACCAATACCTTACACCTACCTTTACATATTTGCTGCTTATATCTGTACACTCCACTAGTTTTCTGTTAAGCATACGGATTTCGTAGGACTGACCTACATTTTAAAACATTAAAAAAAAAAACCTGATTAAAATTGAAAAATGGGAAATCAGTCAATCAGAAAACAGAGGCGGTGGAGATGGAAATTGAATCAAATTAGAAACTTTTTAAGCCAGAAATCAAGGCCAGCAACTACAAACCTTTTACATATCTCCATCCTGATCAAATATGATGCATTAGGTTTAATATCACAAGAAGATATCACTACTGGACTGACCATCAGTGCCTTTTCAGTATAGTAATACAACTAAGCTACAGGCCCTGATGGCAAAAAACCTCTGATCAATACATGCCATGTTTACATTGCAGTGTAATTGTTGGCCAAACGCTGCATGTTACAGCAAGCTCACTTTCATTGTGATTTTACACCAACCAAATTACTGTACTGCGCAGATAAGCAGGGCAAAGGTGTAGACAAATAAAGGTAAATAAAGCACAAATAAAAAGAAGTGGCACTATTCAGCAAGTGAGACACAAACAATTTGGAAAGGAGACGAAGACGAAAGAAAAGAAAGGAAGGAGATAGAACAAATGAAGACAGTTTTAGGAGCTCATGTTGCACACATAAATCAATAATATGATTTATCATCATAACGCCTTTATACGCTCGCTACTGGGATTTCAGTAAGTCAGTAATTCAAAAGACTCCCAGGCTTCTTGTATATATGTAACGAGGTATACAGTCTATGTGTGACAATTAACTGTCTACTACAGACAAAACCTATGGAAGCAAAGAAAGGCCGTAATAATTTGTGAAATTTAACCAGTTATGAATAGTCCTGTTCTGCCAGGGTATATGTCCTGTCAATCACAAGACAGGAAACCTGAAATTTCCTAAATTGTGAATCCAAAAAACCGTTTTTGAAATTGCCCAATTTGTGAGTAAAACATTTAAATGCTATCAATTTAAATTTCAATATTAAGTATTCAGGGTGGTTAAATTTAGCTCTGCAACAACGAGTCCATACATCAATTAAGAGAAAGTCAGTCAGCAACTATTTTGATAATCGATTATTAATCGTTTGTAAATTTGAAGGCTTTCTTCGTCATGCGTGACTGCAAATTAAATATCTTAAAGTTTAGACTATTAGTCAGACAAAAGAAAAAGTAAGAGAAAATAAACAGCAAATTAATTGATAATGAAAATAGTCGTTAGTTGCAGCAATAGTCAAACGTCAGTTAGTTGGATATAAAGATTATGATTATTATGGCCTTTCTTTGCTTCCATAGCTTCAGACAATTTAGACTTGATGTTCTGATGTCATCAAAACATAAAATACAGAGCTGCGACTGTAAGAGCTTTAGCAACGGGATTCTCTACAGGGCTCATTGATTATTCTGTTGCAGTAAAAATCTCATCTGGCAATTTAAGAAGTTTTCTCTTGACTCAAATCTATCCCACCTGGTTTTTGGCTTTGAGAGACAGGTGTGTAGATCAGTTGCAGGGTCCCAACTGCAGGGGTGTAAATTTAAACTATATTGACCAAAGTTTAGCCTGACCCTGAGTTATGCTGCATTTGAGTTCTCATTGCTGGGATTACATTGTGACAAAATGAGCTCCAGTCCATTGAGTCAATGTGGACTTTCAGCCATCAGGACAGACCTTGGTTGAGATAAGTGAGACTCTCCTCCTGCTGTTTCACAGCCGGCGAGGTGGCTGCACACAGAATGCATTGGAATGGCGTCCTCTTGGCACCATTTTCAGCCATAAGTCTCGCTTCTTCGTTTTTCAAGAAAGGTGCCAAGGCCTCTCTGAAAGAGACCAGAAGGAAAGAAGAGGGGCTGAGCATGGGGACGATAAAGGTGATTGTCCTTTTTTTCCTAATCATTTAATCATAGGAACAAAGTTTACATTACAGCGTTACTCACACTGCTCAATTCAGTTTAAGTATTTATTAGTTTGAAAAAGAGATAAAAAGTCTACTGTATGTGATTTATAGTCTAAAAGTGGATTTTGAATGCAATGCTCCTTTAAAATAAAATTTGAATTTCGCATGGCAGATTAATGTGCTCTGCAGGAGGAATTACTGCAAATCTGCACATTTAAAAAACAAAATGTTTAAGCCATATAAGCACTATTTCTCTCCATGTGTTGTTGCCCAAGTAAACATCACTGCTTTGCGCTGACGCTTTGATTTAACCTGCTGTAGATTTAGAAATACGTGTCCCAGATGCAAGCGCCTGAAATCCTCACATTTCTGAAGCTTCTCAATATGGCTTGTGCTTTACCTAATGTAACTAGCAGAGTGCTGGTGGTAGGACTCAGGCTGCGAGTGGCAGGACAGCATATTGTCCAGTGCAGAGTCTTCTTGTATCCCAGGACCACAGGGAAGACTTGGAGGGCAGACGGAGCTTTGTGCCTGCTGGGTCCCTCAGATTTCTGCTAAAGCTCATTGCCTGCCTCTTATATTGTCCCAGTGATGTCATCAGGACTCTCATTAGCATACCTGGGGTGACCTTTGAGAAGAGTGACCCCCCCCACAGTCTAGCAGGGTTGATGCATTAATAGCACTTTCTCTTGACCAGTTGTTGACACTGCCAACAGCGTGGCCCTAAAGCTAGACTTTAAACTCACGTAGGGTAATGATGTTTGGAGGCTGTTTTTGGAAAACAAACACGAGAACAGCCAGAGGTTTTGGGCAACAAAGAGAAGGGCAAGAAGCCTTTAAATGAGTGGGAGTAAACACAATTATATTGTATGTCTTCATGTGACTGCAGGTCTGAGAACAGCATGATGTTAGCCGTGTTATTTTGTAGTTTTAGCTTTTGTGGCAGCTAATAATCCCACTAACAACTAATAATATGAGTAGTGATGAAGGGAACTGCTGTGGATGCTAAATGCAACATCAGACAGTTTAATCTCAACATGCACGTTTCATTTTAACATGTGCCAGCAAAGTATTTGGGGATAACTGGTTAATACAAACCCCTGCAGCTGCTGTCCATTCCCATCAGAGGTCCTCAGCAGGACCAGAGATTAGGAGCAGGTCATCTGAAAGCCTGCTCAGGTTAATGTTTATACAGAGCAGCTAAGCACAACTCAGCGCTTGGATGCATGTGCTTGTAAATGGATGGACAGCTGGCCAATCCTGCTGCCAGTACCTTCTGTGGAAGTCACGGAGCAAGGTTCAACCTGCAAGGGCAAGAAACTGGAGGAGACCTGCAACCTTGGACTGACTCTTTAAGTCTTACACAAGGTTAAAAGAATTTGTTAGCAATCCGGGATAAAGACCCAAAAGAAAAAAAGCCAGTTTTTAGTCTGTTTATTTCTAGAGCAAACAATTTCTTTATATTGTTGCAAATCTATCACAGGTGGAACTTAACGGGGAAAAAAAAAAACCTTCTGTACAGTTTATCATGAGAACAAAATAAAATAAGATCAAATAAAATATATAAATACAGGTATGAATATTACATGACTGATTTGAGACAAAAGAAAGGCAGTGTACTGTAGAACATGCATAGTGAACAGTTTGCAAGGAACACCGTCTTGTCCGTTTCTAGGACCAGTAATGTGACAAGCGACTTGTGAACTTTCCCATCACACCATTTGCTTCAACTGTGAGAAGCCCTGCTAAAAACCACAGCAGGCTGATTAATTGGTTTTAAAGATTTAGGAGAAAGAAACGTAAGGTAGAGTGCAGACAGGCATATTAATTACAGAGTGTACAGGGCTGCATGTTGCTCAAATCATGTTCAGTACCAATACTTAAAAAGCTAATTATAACACATGTAAAGTCTGTACATTCGTTCACTTAAATAACCACAATTGGCCGACTCTCAGTGGATTTGCTAAATAAAAACACTGCTCAACTAAAACAGCGAGTCCAAAATGGGCTTTTCGAGGACTCCTTGGTGTACTTGCATTTCCTTAATATTATGATTCATTTGTTAGAAGTTAGCAAATGAGAGAGCAGACTTGGAAAGGCGTGAGTCGGATCCCTTCCAACAATACATCAACTGTGCCATGATGAACCCAATCATATCCAGAAATAACAAGAGACAACATCAGACGGGGGAAACTGCTGCCAGTCAGTGATCTGTGGCTGGAGCCGCATCTCTTAGGGGTCTCTGGGGAGAACTGTGGGAATCCATCAACTTAAAGAGCGAGCTCATTTCAGGGATCCAACATCTTAAAGCCTCTTCATACCTCAAACTTAACACTGAAATAATAAAATCACAGCTGTGCCCAGAGGTATGATTCCACAGTACCCTTCCTGAATACTTCCACCAGTTAAAATACACCACATACGTTGTTTTGTTCAGTTGTTGCGCCATTTAGTACCTTTTACGCATGAGAATGGCTGATGCGACGGCCTCCTCTGCAGAAACATTAAAGCAGAGAGGAGTAATCTGGTGATGGTTCAAGTGCACTTTAACAGCCGAAAAACCTGGACCCTTCAACGCAGCACAAAGCTTGACGTGTGCTGCAGGTTGCATGCGAGCTACTTTGCTAACGTGCAAAAAAGTGAGATAGTCCAACTGCTCACTTTCCTTTTTTCCCCCCGTTGATATTATGTATAATTTTGCAAAGCAGTGGTCAAAAAGTGTATGTACACAATACCTTTTACCTGTGGCTGTGTGGTTATTGCAGAGGCTGTGGTTACGTGAAGGGGAACTGAAGAGGAAACAACTAATACTGCATTTGCATCAACACAGATCAAGAATGCTGCCGGGGGTCCCTTTGCCTGTAGATTCACATTTTTCGAGACCCAAGAGTCGCAGTGCTGTACGTCCCCGTTCACTCTCTGCAGTCCCAGCCAACAAGCAGTATGTGTAAAGTGGATAAGGCCCGGTAATGTCGACTTGTCTTGGATCGCTGGTCTGTCTTCCAACTCCAAGCTGGGGGGGAAAACATCTGCAGTATTTGCAAGGGACTTCCTCTTCAAGCAGCAGCCTCGAGGGCTTACAGGTAACAAGCCACAAACAGGCAACCGAGAGGCAACACGTTTGAGAAAGCCTGATGAACAGAAAGCACCGTTTTCAAACTTAATGTGGAAAGTTCGGTGAAAATACTGCAACTTTTCTTAGGCTCAACTTCTGCTGTCAAACTCAACGGCGATTCCGTCTCTTGTACCGTGAAATAAAAGCATTGTCAATTCTGAGCTGACAAGTCCTCTTTTGGCAACTTGCTACCTTGTTAAGTGTAACAGCGTTTTAGTGAAAGGGGCATTCAATTGATTAAGCCACTGATAATTATTAAAAACAGACTGAAATCGATCATGCACAGGTTTCTACGAGCCATGATCATGATCAATGAACTTAAAACCTGAACTAAAAATACAGTACTTTCCTTTTTTTCTATCACATTGATCCGTTACACATTTCTTTCTTTCTCTTACAATATTTGGTTTTTATAGTTCCCAAACCAGAATTCATCCCTAAACCTATGGGCTCATTACCATCACTGGGCCAGCCAAATGACATTTCATCCCAAACTGCAGTCTATTTGACAGAAACGTCTCTTGCACAATAACATTTCCTCCACTCTGATGATGAATATTTCACGGCATCATGTAGGAACTCCTTATTCTACCCAATGTGAGGACTCACGGCGAGACATGCTCCCGTCGACAAAAGGCGGCGTGGAGGTTGTGGGAACTGTGGAGGAAAAGAGACCCAAAAACTCCAAATGTGTCGATTCCCTCCCCACCAGTCCAAAACCGACCCAGAGTTACATTCAGAAGATTGTAGAGCGAAGGTGGGGAGGAGGAACTGAAAATGGCAAATAGGCTGCTGACAGGAGAGAAACGCAGCCAAGCTCGAGTTGTGATGAGGAGGAGGACGAGGAGGAGGAGGAGGAAGAGGAGGAGGAGGAGGACGAGGAGGAGGACGACGCTCGGAGACGGAGCGGCTGAAAGAAGCACGTCTATGCGTTGGAAATCCCGGAACGCCGTCCGTCCACAGGGTTTCCAAATGAAACCTCGCTCCATTAACTGTGAGAGGAGACGTCTGAGGAGCTGCTGCTATTGCTGTTGGTCGTCTGGGCCCGTTTGATGTACAGGTTCAGTAACTTCATCTGCAAACATGCAAAGACAAGAGGTATGAATGTTTCCCCCCGCACAGTGTATGAATGCATGTTGTATCCCTTTAAGGTCGGAATATATTTAGGTTCTGTAAGAAACCTTCACATCGAAGAAGCAGGACATCTTGATCATGTTGTGTCAAACTGGACGACAGAAAGCAACAAAATCTGCTTTCACCAAACACTTGAGCCAATTCCACTTTAAAGCGAAGCAATGAGTGCTGGCGACCTCGTCACAGGCTGCATGTAGCTATGAGGTGTGAGCAAAGAGCGGCGTTCCCTTGGTTGATGTTTCTTTCTCTCCAGATTTTTGGTGCATTCACCATCTTGTACATCATCATGTAGATCAGTGACCCACAGAACAAAAACAGCAGAAATAAAATGCTGCTTATTTTGTCAGATGTTTCTCTGAACTTTGTCTCTGAACAAAGTTTATGAAAAAAGAGATCGATTTTATCTCACCGTTCCAACTTTAGAGCATCTGTTCAAAGGTTTTAGGCAAAGGCTCAACAAGTCCTAATTCTACCAACTGTAGGAAGGAAGACGTGGGTCATGGTGTGGTGAAAATGTGTTACAGCAATGGTCAATTCCTACAAATCCAATGAAAATAGATAAGCACAGCTGAAACTATTTACTTTTGGGAAGTTTTGATTAATACCGACTATGAATGCTAATAATTAGCTGGAACTGCCGCGTGTAGCATCAGAGAACCACATGCTTTCTAGAACACTTGCTCAGCAGACGTTCATAATGGGCACCTTGAAAATTAGGAAGGTTCCTAACTGAACTGATCCAGCGTGGCAGCCATTAGGAGAGCTGTTTGGATTCCCAAAATGCTGACGAAATAGGCTTCCTTATTTCAGAAGGCTAGAGGAAAACGTTCAGTTGGATAGTCTTGAATATGCACTTTCTACGCTTATGGATTTGCCTTCAGGCCCTGGGGCAAATATGACCCCAGGCTGACGCTTGATGCCTGCTGACAAATAACAACATGGGAAAATGATAAGGCTGTGTGTCTGCTGAAGAGGTGTGTGTGTGTGTATAAAGACCTGGTACGGTCTGTACCTTGCTGCCCGTGAGCTGTGCCAGGTGGGGTTTGAGGTCCTCGCCAATCACAGAGTAGATGGCCACCAGACAGAACACGCTGGCCTTGCGAACGCTGCTCTCTGTGTTGTCGTAGCCCTGCACAGAGTGGAGGCAGCATCAGGCACCACATGTGCACAAACACACACAAAGCCTCTCATTTCTGCAGGTTTTATCACATTTGGAGGCTGTGAGTGTCCAGTCAGAGCTAAAAGTAACAATTTCAGGTTTTCTGAGCAACTAATAGATTCTAATCTAATCCGTACACATGTGGAATGGTCACAATCCAAATCTACATGTATATTTGAGTCTAAAACATTGCAAACACACAGCAAGTTTTCAGACGCAGACCTGCAGCAGTCCAGGAATGATGTCGGGTAGCAGCTGCAGTAAGGAGTCCTTGGCGATGCGTTCAATGACTTTGGTTTGCATCTTAATGGCAGCCAGGTTTATGGGGTAGTCGGCTGTCTGCACAATGGGGCACAGCACCTTGATGCACTGCTCTGGGTGGATGGAGCCAGCCAGGGTGGATGCCGCCTCCTCGGCTGCACGCACCACCTAGATGAACGCATCCACATTAAGATCCATAATATCTTGTGGAAAAAAAAGAATTAAATATTGTATTTTCATCATTAAGACGATCGATCAGTAGGTGCCAACTGGAGACATTAACAAGTGGACATTTTCCATCAGAGATCCTCGTACAAACCTCCTAATGGACTTTAATATCAGAAGCAATTTCTCTGCCGGAAAATGATACATACACAGAATGTGAAACATGTCGAGCCTTAACTATTTTGGCTCAGTACAAATAATTGTTCTGGGATCCTCCAAGCAAAGCAATCAGCAAAAACGTTACTCAGGCTGTGAACTCAGTTGCTTCCCTTTCTCTCTTTCTACTGTCTTTCTGCGAGTGTTTCTGCCTCTGGATCTGTGGCTGCGGACCGTCTGCTGCTTCTTGCTCTGCAGCCGCTGTTATTGTCACTGCTCTTGTTACTAGTATTACTATTATTGTGTTGCTACTGCTGTTATTTTATTAATGTTAACATCAGACCCATTGCTGCTACTGTTGCTTTATGTGGAACTGTGCTGTGCTGCTGAGTGTTCTCTTTCCTCCTGCTGTCTCTCCACAGGTTCTGCTCCAGGTTTCTGCCTGTTAAAAGGGAGTGTTTCCTTGTTTCCTTGCCACTGTCTCCTAGTGCTGCTCATGGTGGGAATTGGTCATACATGTACTTGTGAAAAAGTGCCGTGAGATAACTTTGTTGTGATATGGTGCTAAATGAATAAAACTGAATTGAAAAGAAGCTTTTGAAGAACAATTTTGTATTCTGGATGATGTATTGTATTGTCATTCTTGTTGTATCGCCTTTATTTATTCACAGAGAAGTGTCACGGAGAACAATGCGCTCTTTTTCAGGAAAACCCTGATCCCACTCACACAGTTATACATTTACACCTGGAAGCTGTGCAGCTGGTCCGGGTGAGTGATGACACCTCTGTCCTGATATCGAAGGATTAGTTTAATTTGTTGACTCTTTCATATGTCTTAGGCAGCCATATTTTGGCATGTGTGTGGGGCTACTCATATTCTATAAACCTTTCAAAATAAAAAGGTTTTTACACAATTTGAAGGTTGGTCCATGTTTTGTTGTTGAAAACACAAAAGGTTTTATTATAGCGTTATGATAGAGGAAAATGTCACTTTATGAGTCAGTGCTGACATAAAATGTATCTAACAGAGTCAAACTATGTTTTTCTTTAAATGTACAATATGGGCAGTCTGTTATCCCTCTATTCTGTTTCATGTCATTCTCTTCTGTAAAGCACTTGGTGCATTAATATCTTTGTTGTAAAGCACTTTGAACTGGATTTCCTGTATGAATGGTGCTATATAAATAAAGTTTATTATTATTATATTATTTAAAGCTGCACACTTTTTTTATATTAAAGTGACTGAGTGTAATGTGAAAGGGGTCACTTGTGATGAACCCAGAGAGAATTATCACCAACTCTGCAGCTCTCGACGGAGCCATTCAGCCTCTTTTAGCTCATCTTTTTGGTTTTCCAGCCCGAAAGCTCCACTCTCATCGCACTTGATGAGCCCACTGAACGCTACCTGCTCAGCACCAAATGGCAGACAAGTTAGCATAAAGCTGAGGAACATTGTAGAGCCTTTAGCAGCTAAAGAGACAGACCTTTCCCTCATCTAAGCACCAGCACGACTCCAAATAAAGCGGCTCGTGTCTGCTGGCAACAGTTTGCTAAAACATTATCCATAATATGTCAGTGCTGTGTTCTCAGCTTGTTCCACTGACCCCAAGTGAAAAAAATATGTGATCCATTAATGCAGCTTTAAGTCATTTCTTTATGTGGGAGCTGTGCACCTCCTTGTGAGAGTCTTTATGAGCCTCCAGGGTCTTCATGATGGTTAGCTCAGCGTAGTTTTTGAAGCGGGCCGGCTGGTTCCTCAGAATTTCTTTCAGCACCCGCAGGGCCATGGCTCGGATGGTGTGCTGGGGGAAACAGTGGCGTCCATTAAAAGTAGAAATATCCTGCTATTTCACACTTGAATCCTTGCTGAATACCCACACACACCTACATTCACTCAGCTGCTTGACATCATCAGGAGAGTGATTCCCACTAGCGCCTGATAAGCTCCGTGGGAATCAACATCCTCTGCATGCAAACATTCACACCGTTCTATTGCATGATAATTAGCAAAGCTCTACAGAAGCACACACACACACACACACAGCCATCAGAGAACGTACATCTTTATCACCCAGAGTCTCCAGCAGGAGTAGGAGAATGGTTTTAAAGTGTTCGTCCCACACAGCCATGCTGTCTTCCCGCGTGATCTTCAGCAACTCCACCAGGGCGCCTTTGCGCTCCTCAGAACGCTCGTTGTGATTGGACAGTTCCTTAAGCAGGTCGGCTACCAGGTCTGAGTGATCTTGACCGACTGCTCACCCAAGAGAGTATGAGAGGAGTACGTTACACATCAAACTGCACACCACAAATTCAGCTACTGACATGCTGCTCTGGCCAAAAACAATCCAATCTCAGTGTCATCCATCAGTCATTTCACCTGGAATCAGTCATCACGTTTTTCAAGACTAGTAGACTAGTAATCTCTCAAATACTGTCTGTCATGTCAAAATTAACTGTGATTGAAAACCTCAAATTAAATATACATGTTTGTTTAGAGAAGGTTCCCCTTTTAAGACTGAATCTAAAAGTGGCACGATATGCCAAGGTGGACAGTGTGGTGCATTTTGTGTGAGGAATACATGTCTGAGTGCATGGCAACGTGAAATGAAGGCCTAAAGTCATAGCACACTCAGAAATCTATTTGGCAGCCCACTTTAAATGTTTTTATTCTTTAATGTCATTTTCTGACATTTAAGGCTTCAGAGCAAACTCAAGTTGAAATATTTCAACGTCAGGTGGAACGAATGTACTTGTGCCCTTTATATTATCATTATTATGTTGCTGTAGGTGTTAGTGTGATTAAGCTAATTCTATTGTGTCTTGATATTCAATGGTTGAGACTATGATGCCATAAGCTACATCTCTAAAGACGTATTAGACACACTGCAGTTCACCACAGAGAATGTCACAGCCATTAGTAAAAGCATCGATCCGCCAGCTAGTTCTGCAGTAAGTGCAGGACACATTGGACAGGTAGTAAGCGGAGTTAAAAGAATTTGGAAGACTGTGAGAAAATGGTGATGGGAATTGAGAGAGCTGAGTGAAGAATGCACGAAGGGATGAGTTGAGTGAGGGTGCAGTCAGAAGATCAGTCAGCAAGAAGGCGGTCAGGCAGGGGAGGCAGCTTTACCAGGAGCAAAGACCTTGGGGAGCATCATCTTGTTTTCACCACCTTCCTGACGTCGGCCTGGAGAGAGGGTGGGGGTGGGGGTGGAGGAGGGATGGAGGTGGAGGTGCGGGGACAGAGGGGAGACAAGAGGGTGCAGAGCAAAGGATGTGATGACAACAACAACAACATCTGACTCACAGACGGGCTTGTCTCTGACAGACGCTCACCTGTGTTTGTGGT
>JAVQJF010009763.1:0-17758 GCA_036023855.1 Gadopsis marmoratus | reverse complement strand
AAAAGAAAATATAGGGGGGCGGGGTGTAGGGTGAGAGCAGGATGAAAGAGAACACACAGCAATCAAAGTACAACTCCACATACAGAAAATGTAAAGCAATGGCAGCTACAATGTTATTTACAACAGCAGCTACACTAATAACGACAATAGCAGCAGCAGGCGTCCACATCCACTCGACGTGACCCGTGTTCATCCAGACTGAGCAGCACCACGTCTTGGATATCCAGTCTCCACACACAGAGAGACAGACACAGATAGACAGACACAGAGAAAGACCCCTATATTGGGACAGGTTAGGACAGAGTGGGATACTATTGACAGGTGTGGACACGTTGGGACTGGTTACAACAGGTGCAGACATGTTTAGAGAGGCTGGGATGCGTTAGAACAGGTTCAGACATGTTAGGACCGGTTGGAATGTGGAGGGACACATTTCAGGACAGGTCTGAACAGATTAGGACATGTTGGGACAGGTGTCCTCTGTCTGTCATACTAAACCTGCCTGTGTCTGTTTCCACCTCAGAGTTAAACACTAAACATCATCCAAGACTCACGTCTGTGACATTAACAGCACAAACAGAATGTACAGTTTTCCTGAACTCAGCTGACGTTCCGTCAGACGTTCGTCAGGTGAGTTCAGGCTCCTGTTCGTCGTACGTCATAACTTTTTATACTGATGGTTTGACATAAGTCTGGTATAACAAGTCCTTCGATCCAAACCTGTTCACATGCAGGTAAGAATGGGAGCATGTAGGACAGTAAAAGGTGTCCAGCTGTCCTCAGACCTGCATCATCAGAGCTTCGCTGTCTTTACCTTCTTGCTTGTTTTCAGTGCTTTTGTTTTTGTCTCTGATTTGTGTCTCGTCTGTTTATTCTCTTCAGCTGTGTTGCTTCAGGAAGTCGGTAAGCTGTCTAAAGTTCCTTTTCTGTCCCGCCAACTGTTTGTCCTTTGGTCTCATTTATTCATGGTGTCTGTTGGCTTTAAAACATAGTTCGGTTCATGTTTCCTCTGGATTTCTGCTTAAAATTTAGAGCAAATTTTGACTTCTTGTCTCGTTCTTTCTAAATGTTTAGGTGGATTCATCAAAACAGGTAGGTGAACCCAAACTTTTTACACTCATTCTCTCATTGTTTAATGTAATATGGAACAGTAACTGAGTTAATGTATCCTCTTTGTATGATTTGTCACTAGACAAACAGCTGTATGGTAAGATACTTCAGTGGTCGACACTTAAACATGAACATTAACAGACACACAGCACTTTAATGTCACAGTGAAACCTCTCAGCTGGCTCTCATTTATCACTCTGGAGGCTCAGAGACCCCTTAAAGTATGAAATGCCCCCCATTAAAATCCCAGGCTGGATCAGAAATAGGAGCAATAACCTTAGTCTCAATAATGGTGACAAATGTGAGTAAATTATGGTGTTTGGGCAACTGTCCAATCACAAACAAATACCAATGTGAACAAATGTGAAACAATTTTTCAAATAAATACATCCCAACTTGGAACAAATTGGAAAACTTAAATGAAAGCGACATGACGCCATAACATTCCATGTAATATTGTCCCACTTTGAAATTCCACCGGACGTCCGAGTTTTCAACCAGCACTTGAACACAACGTGCAATTGTGGATCAGGGAGTGACAAAACACAGAAATGCAAAAGCACATATTACTAGTTGGATGAACTTGGAGTTTCTGGGCGGCGATACGACAAACCTGCTACATCCACGCTTCGATGCCAGCCTTCGCTCGCCCTTCATTTCCTGTCTGCCTCTCTACATCAACTGTCAATATCCAGAAATTAAAAGCACATGCGTGTTGAATGAGAGCCTGTCTTTGAGACATCATGCAGATGTCAACTGATGAGAACATCTGGGAACACACCGTTTACGTTCAATAGAACACTGAGAACGTTAGTGTTCCTTCCAGTCAGAGAACCTGTGTGGTAGAAAGTTCTGGAACATTCATCAGGTTCTATGAACTCCTTCAGTGTTGAACTTCTGAAGGTTTCTGGAAGCTTTTCGTCACAGAATGTGGGAGTTTCCTCGTCAGGCCGCAGTAACAACAGTTCAACACACTGTGAGCAGACTGAAGTTCTGTAGAACAGTTTGGAGAAGTGCTCAGTCAAGTTACACATATGGGAAGGCTTCCAACATGGACGTCAACCTCCAGTTTTAGTTTTAAAACATTTTAATTTATTTATAACCACTGAATGTACCAACAGATTAATAAGTAAAAGCAGCAACTATAATACTGTAACGTGTGTCCTGTCAGCCAATGAGAGCGGAGTATAAATTAACTCGCTCAACAATCGGAGGAGTGGTTCATTGGCTGACATGCTGTCACGCATTTTTACAGCATCTGGGATTTTAGAATAGTTTCACTTTCTTTCTGAGATCAGTTATTAGTGTGTGCTTTGATTTAGCTGGTATGAGCAGAATTTAACTAACTCTTAGAACTATACTAAAACACGAATGGTCAAAACGCAGGTGAGGCCGGCAGAAACAGGGAACCAGGACATGACACGTACAGCAGCAGCGTAACTAACAAGCTGACAAAGGAAACAGACAGATGTGGTGAGGAGGTGGGGGGACGTCCAGGTAACTGCAGAGCAGATGAAGGAAGTGAAACAGGTGTGTCGGTGGTGGGAAAGTCCGAGGGCATCTGGGACAACAGAAACATGGCGGGACAAAATGTAAGAACCTGACATGGGACCGGCAGAACAAACCGAGTGTTTCTATAAATTTGTAGTTTCTTCTTTAAAAACAAAGTTATATGTTTGCCTTGGAAAGGCTTCCTGACTCGTAAAAAGAATTGATCTGAACATGACACCGTGGTCGGCCCACCAGCACAAAGCATGTAGAAGTTGAAGTTCAGATACAATTTAGGTTACTGTTACGGCGCTTTGGGAACCGTTTCAACGGTTGAAAATGGCTATATAAGTAAGATTCCATTTACCGTTACAATACTCACACTGCAGGCAGCCAGCAGCATGAAACACTACACCATCTCAAAGTAAGAATGATCTGTCTTAGCAGTTAGTAGATCAACTTGTCCAGTATTGTCCAGATGAAGGTGAACTCCATCTTTCCAGCTGAGCTTGACAAACGTCCAAACAGAACTTTGTCCTGGCACCACCTCCAACAGGAGCAACGGTTCTTCCACAGCTGCTGCTGCTGGTTGTTTGTTTGACTTGCAAAGAGAAAGATCCAGAGAGGCTTTTTCACTAACACAGTACATCTCTGCCATCCTGCACGGTGTGATGTCCAGAGGCAGACTGCTGAACTTCATCCCCACCTTCATTCACTAACACGTCCAAGCACTGCTTACAAAAACTACGTCCCAAAAACACCCACCGTCCTGACTGCCAACACTCCGCTGACCTCACAGACGCTGTGGCGTGATGACGCTCTTCTCTCCGCCACGTGACGTGACCTCTGACCTGCTCGGCTGCTGAGGCTGTTGGGGAATCATTTCCTCTGAGGTCATGTGTCACTGAGGATGCTCTGGTTTAAAAACTGAGGCTTTTTTTTATAGTATCAGACATGTCAACATTTTTCTCTTTAGCTTCATGCAGAGATATGAAGATGTTCCTCCATCCAGTCAAAATATATTTAGTTATGCTGATTTTTACGGAACTAAAGTAAGTTAGTTCAAATCCTTTTATTCATCGTTCTGCTGTTGGATGGAGTCTGTGATGATTCAGGACTTTCTCTGGTTCCGGTGTTTTAGACATCAGGAATACGAGGTGTCTGGTTTTAGAAGAATCTGTTTCTGTTCCCTTTTCAGGCAGAGATGTCTACAGGAAGGTCCAGGGGCGAGACCATGCCGCCCCCTCTGCCATCATCAGCATCACAGGTACGTCCATCTGTACGTCCTCCAGTCAGTCTATATGTCCACCACCTGTGTCTGTTCATTCATCAGTCCATCCATCAATCTACAATCACGCTCTGTTCATTTACATACCCACCCGTTCACCATCCATCCATCCTTCAATGTGTTCATCTATCCCCAAATTTCTGTCCATCCACCAGTCGTCATCCATCAACCCACTCATCTTGTGTTGTTTCTGAATCCTCGTTGACTAAAGGGCTCTCTCTCTCTCTCTCTCTCTCTCTCTCTCTCTCTCAGAGGAGGGGGGTGAGGAAGTTTTGACCAAGAAGGAGGAGGAGGAGAGGCGGATCGCGGAGCTGGGAAGACCAATGCTAGGCGAGCATGCCAAAGTGGAGGTCGTCATAGAGGAGTCGTACGAGTTCAAGGTTCTGTTTAATTAAAGGCATAGTGAACACATGCAGTCTGATCTGTAGCGTCCTCTCGGTTCTCTGATCATCAGATAGGTGATGATCTGTAAAACAGGACCATGAACATGATTTCACCTGTTTCTGGGCCTTGGAACTTGGTCATTCACTGTGTGGTTTCCTGTGACCTGCCACCTTTCAGAGCACCGTGGATAAACTCCTTAAGAAGACCAACCTGGCCCTGGTGATCGGGACTAACAGCTGGAGAGAGCAGTTTATGGAGGCCATCACAGTCAGCTCTGGTAAGAACTTGACCTCCATCAAATTGAGTTTGAATTTTGAATTCCTAAAAAGTTTCAGCTTATAGTTCCTGGGGTACTACATTGATTTCCATAAAAATAAAAGTTTAAAGTCTCTGGAGATTTACCTGCCCAAGCTTTAAAACCGAATTGGTGTCCTCTGCTGCCCAGGTGATGATGATGATGATGAATGTGACGAGGAGAAGCTGCCCTCCTGTTTTGACTACATCATGCACTTCCTCACCGTCTTCTGGAAACTTCTGTTTGCCTTCGTTCCTCCCACCGACTACTGGAACGGCTGGGCCTGCTTCGTCGTCTCTATCTCCGTCATTGGCATGCTGACGGCGGTGATCGGTGACCTGGCTTCGCATTTCGGCTGCACGGTCGGCCTGAAAGACTCCGTCACTGCTGTGGTGTTTGTAGCTTTGGGCACATCTGTACCAGGTCTGATACACTGTCCTCACTGACTTACAGTCCAATAGATTACATTCGTTTTGGCAGCTGCTGTTGTCCAAAGCATGTGGTTGCTTTTTGCAGCAACCTGATGGATCTCAAACTCCTCTCCACTTTCTCTTTCCCTCAGACACCTTTGCCAGTAAGGTGGCTGCCACCCAGGACCAATACGCAGATGCCTCCATCGGCAATGTGACAGGAAGTAATGCTGTGAACGTCTTTCTGGGTATTGGCGTGGCCTGGTCCATTGCTGCCATCTACCACTACTCCAAGGGCCAGGAGTTCAGGGTAGACCCTGGCACACTGGCCTTCTCCGTCACACTCTTCACCATTTTTGCCTTCATTTGCATTGCTGTCCTCATCTATCGCCGCCGGCCCGAGATTGGTGGAGAGCTCGGTGGACCCCGAGTCCCCAAGATCCTCACCACCTGCCTGTTCTTCAGCCTGTGGTTAATGTACATTGTCTTCTCCTCGCTGGAGGCCTACTGCCATGTCAAGGGGTTCTAAAGATTCTGCTTCTGATGGGTATCGAAAGGTTCTAACAGTTCTGATGGACTTCTAAAGGTTTCAATAGGTTCCTGCATATTCTGACAGGTACCTATAATTTCAGTTATTTGTCTAAAGGTTTGGTAGATGTTTAAAAGTGGTAACAAATTCCTGACAGCTGATGGATTCCTAAAAATTCCAAAGGACATGTAATAGTTCTAATAGGGATATACCTTTAAGGGTTCTGCTGGGTTCTGACAGGTTCCTATAACTTCTGCTATTTGTTTAAAGGTTTAGATAGACTAAATATAAAATAGTCTAAACGTTGTATCAGGTTCCTGACAGCTGATGGATTTCTAAAGGCTCTCATGGATATGTAACAGTGCCTACAACAGTTGTCTCTTGGATGAACTCCTAATAACTTTTGTTTCTGACAGGTTTCTTAACATTTTCACAAATCTCTAAATATTCTAACTGTGTAGTTCTTTTAGGTTCTTTAAAGGTCCAACAGGTTCAAAACATCTATGATGGGTTTCTAAAGCTCCCAAAGGTTTCTGTGGGATTCTGTGTTCTTGACTGTTGGATTTTTGTTATTGTGGAAACTCCTGAAATGGCTTTTTGACTTACTCTGGTGTCCATATTGGACTGTTCTCTGGCTGCTGAGTGCTGGTGACCTCCAAGACTGGACTATCTTCACCTTCACATACCTCCCGAACATTTAAAGACATTTACCTGTATCATAAACCCTTCACCTGTACCTTTTTAAGCAATGAATAATACATAAACCGTTTTTATTTGAACCACAGCCACAGACGTGACAGTAAGCAGCCATGGTGATGAAGGAGGCAGCTCAGGTACTTGTACATGTACAAGGACTCTTGATGTTAAAGGTGACTGGAGCAGTAGTGTTGCACCTAAATGAATATCTGCACTGAGTTTGAAATATAGTCAATTTTGCACATAGGAGGATCCTGAGTTTGCTGTTGCTGCAGCGAGACCACGGACTCTTTAAAACAGAGACTCTACACTCGGTCGAGTTGAACCTGGGCTGCTGCGGCAGTGGATTCAAGATGTTTGACAAAATATAATTGTGTATGTTTATGTGTGTGATCACTGAGATGGAGAGACATCTGTTATGATGCTGTGATATGATTGGTTGTTTGGAGAAAGGATGCCTATTGGATGAAACACGAGCGCTGACAACAGGAGGCAGCGTCTTACCTTCAAGTATTAAAGTGCAGTGAGTGACCTGAATGCTGATCAATCTTTCTCTTCTCTGATTGGTCCACAGAAGTAGCTGATTAAGCTTGTTTTCAGTTTGATTGCTGTGAGTGCGTCCTACAGAACTGACTGCTGCTGGAAGCCGAGTCCAAGTGATGCTCCTGACAATGCAGAGACTGGAAACTGTAAAACAGAACAAACAGACCTCAGATTCCAGTTTCCTTTATTGTTTCAAACATCCGACATCTTTAAAGGGTTAAAGCTGCTGCAGAGCTTCTTGTGTTTAAACGCAAACGCAGGAAAACTACATCAAACACAAAACGATCAGCTGAGCATCATGGGGAGTGTAGTGCATTCCCAGCTGGGAATACTTTGAAATCCCTGACTCCGCTGTGAGACTAAATAACCTTCTGTCCTCTCACGTCACTCTGAACATGTTGAAACAACGGAAACATGCGTCGCACATCCTCCTGGGACCCGGACTCTGCTCCAGCAGGTGGGCGTCCATGAGGACCACCGTCCGGCAGATGTGGGGTTCGTTAGCAGCAGGGGGAACCATCGCTTGGCTGTTCAGCTGCAGTTCCTCTAATGACCACTAGATGCTGCTTACAACTGTTACATCTCAATTAGTTTGAGCTTTGATTATTGATCCATTAAACAGCTGTTTCAGAGCAGTGATTTCCAACTCAACAAGCCCTTCACCGTGTTCCAAATGTGTTGATTTGAATTCATATTAAGTTGGATGTTATTTAACACCATCACTTAGTCATTGAAATGTCAACGTTTAGGTTCAACCATTTTTCTAAAACTTGACACAAACAGTTGAAACCGTGCATCTCGTACTGTTGGCTAACTGTTCAGGTGTTACAGCTGACTTTACATCTTGTTTTAATCAAATCAAAATTTCTATTTTTCCCATCAGTCTTTGTACCGCTGTTTGGGAGACGAGTGTATTTGTTTGATTGACAGCTGCCGCAGTTGTATTTTCTGATGTCGGTGATGGACAGAGATGATGGGGAGCAGGGAAAACTAAATTCCAGGCTTCCAAACATCTATGGGCCGTCAGACTCTCCGGTGGTCAGCGTCCACCTCGGATGGCCCTTAAAGCTGCTCTGCATCACTTTGAACTCGATCTATAATCCAACCGTGGGCCTCTTCTCTCATGAGGTTACCAACTGTCCAAACTCAGCTGAAACTAAAAGATCATCATGCAACACGTCCTCTTAGTCCGTGACAGAACTCCTGCCTCAGGATGGATGGTGTCCTGCAGCCTGTCCTCCGGTGCTGCTGAACCCCAGGAGGAGGTGGACCTCCTGCTGCCCCTCGTGGCGGAGAGAGAAAGGTTTGTCTTGTAAAGTGTAGTTTCAGAACGATGATCGAGCTCATCATCGACTCCACTGCTGGACAGAGTCTGTCTGTCGGTCTGTCTTCCCTTTCCACCATCTCTCAGAGGGGAGGAGACGGGGGGGGGACAGACAGACAGCCTGGCTCTGTCCAAAGGGAACAAACCCCCCTGATTAACACGTTATGTCTGGTTTCTTTAATCCGAACAACAACATCAAATCACCGTTTCTTCAGTAAAGAAATGGGTTTAATAAGAGTCTGGTGTGGACTGTTGATCAGCTGGATCCTGATGGACTCACATTAAATACAGATTTCACTTTCACATTTAATTCCCTCGATTCACTTATTCATATTTGTAGTTTTACAGTTATATGGAAACGATATCCTAATAGTTTCACATTACTGACGACTGCAGTAAAAACTAATGTGGGTCCACTGTCTCCTGGTGGAAATGTTGGGTCTCTACATGTAGACTTGTTCTATATTAACAGGTGCTGTGAGACAACTTATGATATAGTATATAGAAATAAAACTGAATCTCGCCCAGGATGAGGTCTCCCTGCCGGTCTGGGTTAAAGTGGTCTCTGGAAAATGAAGCCCTTTGAGTTTTGGGCCTCAGAATCTCTGCTGGCTGGTTTATTTGCAGCAACATCACAGGATGAGAACAGAGTCCGGATGGAAACCTTCAACCTTCACAAACATCCGGCTGCTTTTATTAGCGAAGCTTCGTTCAGATGTCCGACTGTCTGCTGGAGTTTGGTCACAGCGGCAACATCTGCTGCGGGTCCGAGTCCAGCTGAGCGACAACCGGATCAGGAGACTTGAAATGAAGCGGCACGAAAGGAAATGAGGTCGAAACACCTGACTGGCACACCACGTGACCTCGTGACGCCGTCACGAGGTCACGTGGTGTGCCAGTCAGCTGACTTCCGTCTTCCGGGTTGTCGGTCGGTGTTTACCTTCAGAGCGGCTCCGTCTGTTGTTCCTGCGGAGACCGAGACCCAGGTAAGACCTGCAGACAGACAGACAGACAGACAGACAGGGAGACAGACAGACAGGGAGAGAGAGAGACAGGGAGAGAGACAGACAGACAGACAGACAGGGAGAGACAGACAGGGAGACAGACAGACAGGGAGAGAGAGAGACAGGGAGAGAGACAGGGAGACAGACAGACAGGGAGAGAGACAGACAGACAGGGAGACAGGGAGAGAGACAGGGAGAGAGACAGACAGGGAGAGAGAGAGACAGACAGACAGACAGACAGACAGTGAGAGATAGAGACAGACAGACAGGGAGAGAGACAGACAGACAGGGAGACAGACAGACAGGGAGAGAGAGAGACAGACAGAGACAGGGAGAGAGAGAGACAGACAGACAGGGAGAGATAGAGACAGACAGACAGACAGGGAGAGAGAGAGACAGACAGGGAGAGAGAGAGACAGACAGGGAGAGAGAGAGACAGACAGACAGACAGACAGGGAGAGAGACAGACAGACAGACAGGGAGAGAGAGAGACAGACAGACAGGGAGAGAGAGAGACAGACAGACAGAGAGAGAGACAGACAGACACACACTTGTACTTCTATACTTGTGAGGACCCTCGATGACAGACACCTTCCTTTAACCTTGAACCAGATTCAGCAGCACTGTGAGGACACGTCCTCACTACATGGTTTAAACACATACTGGTCCTCACAAAGATAGCAACACCAGACAAGCCCCCCTCCCACACACACAGTAAAACAGAGCACAGTGTTTCAAGATGTAAAATATTTTATTTTCTGTAAATGATTCTAAATCAGATTCCACATTTTCCCCAAAAACAAAAACCATCATTACTCTGTTCACATCCAGTAATAAAAAACGAACCAGGCTTCATGTCGTCCACCTGTACAGTCAGCAGAGTCCTGATAAAACCTTTATGTACACGGCAGCAGGACTCTGAGCTCCACAACACAAAGTGAAAAAAAACCTACAAACACAGACGCTGCAGCCAAAACACAAAGAAACTGAAGTAGACAAAGTGAAACCACTCAGGAAGCATTTAGTCTGTCCAGTCTGTCCAATCAGAACAGGACAGGAAACACAAACAATGAAACTTTATTGAAATCGCTCTGATGGGCAGGTGATGAGGATGAGGATGGTAGCGCACGGTGGAGTGATCTCTAAACTTAGTTTTCTTATAGATTTATGATACAGATATTTACACGCTGCGACTCCGGACCTCGAACTCACCGTGGATTTAGAAAATAGCTTCATTCAGTAATAAATACAAAAAGAAAAAATCTCTTATTTTACAGCAAATTAACAAAACGCAGGGAGGAGGAAGAGGAATCAAGTATGTTTCTGGGAATTTCTGTTTTTGTTGTTTTCTGTTTTTAGTGCAAGTTAATACCCCCCCCCCTCTGAGGATGAGACGTTCTGTTATTTCAGTGGCGTTTACACACATTTACACCTAATATACACACAGAGGACCAGCCTCGTCATAAGCCCCGCCCCCTCAGCTGTCAATCACTCACCCTGTCCGTTTGCTAGTCCCGCCCACCCCAATATATAACCCCGCCCTTTTATTTGTCAATCAACCCACCCCCCCAAAAATAATCAGTTTTATTATTAATATATCGAACTTCTGATATGAAGTGAAGCTCCGCCCACTGAGTGACGGGCGATCGACATCCAGCTTCAGCACCAAGAGAGAGAGAGCTGCCTGTGTGTGCGTGTGTGTGTTCAGTTCATCCATTTGCGGCAGTTGACGGCTCCACAGTGACACGGGATCTTATGTTGATCGTCCTCCAGGTCGAACTTGTAGTCGTAAGACAGCTGAGACAGAGACAGGCAGAGAGCCAAGTGTTAAATTACCATTCAAGACTGAAGACTGGCAGAGACAGAGAGAGAGAGACAGAGAGAGAGAGACAGACAGAAACACAGACAGACAGAAACAGAGAGACAGACAGACCTCCTCTCCTCTCTGGATGCGTCTGCAGGAGCTGATGATGATCTTGTTCTCCTTCTCCACGTTGACCACCTCTGTGATGCAGTTGGGAGAACACGAGTGGTTGATGTACCTGTCAATCACAGACAGGGAGGGTTCACTGTGTCACAAACTCCAACAGGAAACACACCTGCGATCATGTGACCCCAGGTTCAGCCTCCATCTGCTATAGAAAACCATGAGCTGAGGCTGAAAGCTGAACAAAGCCAGTGAGTGGACCTTTGAGCTCCGGTTATTTGTTCCTGATCCGATACCTGAAACCAGTTTGAGGTGTTCTCACCTGGCCGGCCCTCCAGTGATGGTGGCGTCGATCACAAAGTCGTTGTCGATCCGGAACATGTACACACCGCGGTTCTGCACACACACACCAGAACAAAGCCTTTTCTTATAATCACGGTCGTCTCGTTTTCATCCTTTGCTGTAACGGTTTCATAGACCCATGAACGTCCAGGCTTCTTCACGACAACGACAACATTATCTGTGTGCATGAGACGAGGACCAGAGTCCAGCTGGACACCTGCTCATTTAAACGTGTGTGTTACCTGCGACTCGTACAGCCTCTCCTTGCGATTGGCCACTTCACTCCTGATGATGGTGCCGATGTACTCGATGACCATGGTGCACTTCTCAATGTCTCTGGCAGCGTACAGACCCAGACCCTGCACACACACACAGTCAGTGACTGGTCCTTCAGGCAGCAGTCATGTGTTCAGTCTGGGGTCCACGTGTCTCACCTGGATGCGAGAGCGGGCGAGGTAGACGTTGGTCTTCCAGTCAGCCTTCATGCGTCGGTACTGAGACGACTTGGAGTGGCGGCCCTGGTGAGCTCCGGCTACAGACTCGCCCGGAGACAGAGAGATGACGCCCGGCACGAGACCCACGATGGATCCCACCGAGCCCTGACACCTGGGAGCGATGCTGGTCAACAGGTTCGGTCTGACAGAGACGGAGAGTTTACCGTCTCTGCACGAACGTGGGATCACAGCTATTAACACGCACCGACTCCGAGAGTTCACAGTTCTTTCACTTAAATCTTTACTGGCAAAAGAAAACACGTGTGTGTGTGTCAATATGCAAGTGTGCACGAGTGTGGTGCGTTACCTTTTGGTCTGGCCAACTTTGGGTTCAGATCGAGCCGAGCCAGACGGGTTGAAGGCCAGAGGCCACTCCATGAGAGGGTTCCTGCCATAACGAAAGGTGTAGCGCTCACAGGTCTCCACACCTGGCAGCTACACACACACACACACACACACACACACACAGAGGGTCAGTATGAGTCGGAGTCAGTGTGTGTGTGTGTGTGTGTGTGTGTGTGTGTGTGTGTGTGTGTCGTACAGACTCGATGATCCTGGTCACTGCAGATGTGGTCAGACCAAACAGATCTTCTCCTTTCAGGTAAACTGGGAAGAGCTTCAGAGTCCCACTGGAGGATCTCATCTGTGAGACTGGTCCCAGTATCTGGTCCCACACAGCTGGAGCCAGACAGACACTTTAAGTACTGCACTTAAGTACAGCTTAGCAGTACTTGTATTAATAAAAATAAATCAGTAAAATGATGCCCACACATTCAACAATATAAGATATAACAGTGAAGCTGATGAGTCTATGTGTAGACTTTTACTTTTCATACTTTAAGTACATTTTGTTAGTAATACTTATACTTCTATGTTAGTAGGATTTTGAATGCAGGACTTGTAATAGAATATTTATATGTAAGTACTTCCTCCACCACAGGACAGTCACAGCTGCTGAGCCTCTGATGGATCCACTTCCTGTTTGTACAGGTGATGTTTACCTTTAGGTGTTTGTCCGGTCAGTATGAGGTCATCATATCCTTTCTCCACCACCTTCACTTTAAACAGCGGCTGGCCCTCCTGCTCCTCGATGCAGCACATGTACTTGCAGCGTCTGCAGAAGGAAGTGTCACTCAGTAAAATGTCAAGTAGAAAATTACAACATCTGAGGAACCCAGCAGTCAATCATCACCGATCTCAGCCGCAGACAGAAGCTGAATCATCTGTTCATCATTTCTCAGTTGGTGGAGGGTTACCTGTTGCTGTGGCGCATGCTCCAGTAGATGCGGTTGGCGTGGTAACCGATGGGGAAGATGGAGGTCTTGTTGTGGAAGGAATTCATCTGCTGTGGGAGGAGCCTGCCGATGGTGCGGAACAGCAGGCTGCCGACCCGGAAGGTGTGCTGCCGCTCGCCGCGCTGCACCACGGCGGCGATCTGCCGCGCCTCGTCCCGCTGCACGAACACACGGCGAAACACGGAAAAGCACCGCAGCTCAGTGTCGTACGGGTCACAGAGCGCCGTCGTCAAGGGGTCAGGGATCGGCCCCGGAGTGGAGGAGGGGGAGCAGCTGGAGGACCTGTCCCCACTAAGAGGACCCGCCCTAGGCTTATGGAGGTGACAGAGCATCGTCTTATCCTGGAGGAGACAGAGCCGAGTATCTGTGACGGAATCTGAACAGGTGTCTTACGGTGTGTGTCTTTGCAGTGTGTGTGTCTTTGCAGTGTGGTACCTTGAAGAAGGTGCAGTGGGCCTGCAGTGCGCAGGTGAAGTGGTAGGTGTTGGTGCAGCGGAGGCGGTTGCAGCCACTCGTGGCTCCGGTCTGCTGGCAGTGAGCGCAGCGTAGAGTCAAACCTCGTCTCAGGGCCATCTCCACGTTGATCAGAGCGCCGGCCTGAGTCTCGTACACCTCACTGGACCACAGAGCACAGTTCAGGTGGACCTGAGACACACAGAGACACACAGATTGGTAACAGAGTCGATTCTGTTCGGTTACATCTGGTTCCGACTCTCCTGGTCCAGACTATTGTCAGACTCTGCAGGTCTAGACTAGAGGTCAGTTGACTGACCCACAGGTCCAGGTCCAGGTTCAGCAGTCTGGCTGGTCCGTCTGTCTGTCCGTCTCCCTGCTGGTTACAGAAGCAGCACCTCCGTTGGTCTTTGGGTGACGGGTCTAGACGAAGACATGCCCCCAACTCCTTCAACAGCACATCCACTTCCTCCTCTGTTGGCATGGCAACCGCCTCATTAGGGATGCAAGGGCCCCTGGGTAAATAGAGACTCAAAGCTCAGTGTGATGCTAACGTGCAGTGTGATGCTAACAGGCTAACAGTCACAGTGTGATGCTGCCAGGCTAACCTGCTCAGTGTGATGCTAAAGCTCCAGCGTCTCCAGCGGGAACTCTTCATCCTCTTCCCGTGGCGAGACGACAGCGAGTCCTCTCCACCCGGGACCGCCCGGGGACGAGGCTTCAACTTCACCTTCACCTGTTAAGCATTCAGCGACTCAGTAAATCATTCAATCAATCCATCGGGTTGATTAGCTATTACCTTTGATTATTTAGTCGGTAACCACACCCACCTTGAGACTGTCCATGCGGGGCTGGGTCTCCATGGTGATGGCAGAGGCGGGGGGGAAGGAGAGTGGTGGGGAGGAGGTGGGAGAATGAGAGGAGGGAGTGTGGAGGAGGGAGTGCACGGCAATGGAGGACATGTTGTTGCTGTACTGATGCTGCACTCTGCTGGGAGGGGGCTGCTCAGAGCCAGACAGCAGGACAGGGTCTGCAGACTGTGGACAGACAAACAGACGTTATGTCATCAACGGCACAGCATGAGTGACACATTTCAATGACACCAATCAATAACCAATAATCTGATCTCTCACCTCCTTTCCAGCTGTTCTGTTCTGTAGGTCAGATGTGTGGAGTGCAGAACAGTTTGTACTGCAGAACACCAGGCTGGACCCTGGTCTGGACTGACCCTCCTGTAACACACACACACACACACACACACACACAGCATGACTTCCTGTCTGCCATCTTTGTTGTCTCACTCTCAGAGTTAAACAGCTGTCTACCGTGTCCAACCTGTTTGAGCTCCATGACGATGCGGACACCATTTCCCACAGGCACTTTGCAGTAGCTGCAACACTGAGGCCTGGCAGCAGCAGAGCCGCCATGTTGGATGTAGTCCACTCTGACAGCTGAGGCAACACACACAGAATAAATAGAGCTGTCAATCAGAACTGGGGGGAGGGGGCAGGACAGGAAGGTGAATAGAGAGAAAGACAAGCAGGTAAACTGGCAAAACAAAAAACAAAAAAACAACTAAACATCACAGAGGACAAAGGAAGGACAGAGGATATAAAACATGATGGAGAAAGTGTGTGGACAGACCGGTGCTCCCAGCAGCAGGTGGAGGTCTCTGCTGTCTGCTGCCTGTTGAACCCTGCACACACATCAAACACACACTCAGCATAAGACCTGATGACAGAAACAGCTCGTTAACTTGTCTGGAATGACTTTTATTATGAAGGACAACACACACAGCTGTGCACTTCTTTATCACACGTGCAGTTATTCATAATTCAATGAAAAATATGTTAAAGGACACTTCAGCTTTACTCTTTAATCAAATCAAGAGGTGTATTTCAGCAGAGGGCAGCGCGGAGCTGCCAATCCTGAAGACAGACGGTCATTGATTCTCATGAAGACCAGCGATTTCTTTTACTCACAGCTGGAGGGGGGACCCTCGGCTGACAGCTGCTGTGGGCCGGCCGGCCTCAAGGACACTACCGACTACAAGTACATGCAGTACAAGTACATGGAGCATTTCCTCTCCTACCTGCGTTAGCGGCACTCGGACTCCGGCCAGCAGGGCCAGAGAGCTGCGCTCGGGGCCCGCGGGTCGGCTCAGCTGGTAGTTAGTGGGGATGGGGACCCGCAGCAGCTTCGCCACTGCCGCCATCACACCTGCAATGTTCTGTTAAACACAAGTCAGTGAGGTCTTCAGCTGGGAGGGGCTTCTGATGCCTTAACACAAAGAGAGAGAGATCTTTACCTGAGCTGCAACAGGGTTCAGAGTTATCCCTATGGTAACCAGGTCTGTGTTAGAGCAGGAGGGAAGACCGTGATGGTTAGGCTCCGACTTCACTTCCTGTTTCACTGCAGAGCCTGGACACACACACACACACACTATGAAAAACTTCTCAGGAGGTCTTTTACAGCTGTACATCCAGCTTAACGTGATCCTGGTCTGACTGAGCAGGAAACAGAAACCTCTTTAAAACCAGTAAATCTGAAGCATTTTCACACAGCTGAAGACTGACCTTTTCCCCAGGCGCAGGGAATGATGGGTATTGTAGGCGACGAGCAGGGCGAGGGAGGCTCCAGTTTGATGAAGGAGAGGTCAGGGTACCTGCTGACCTCCATGTCCACCACACTCTCTGGAGACGATGACGGGACGAAGCCATCTGGGCTGTCGCGCTCCGACGAGTCCTGGACCCTGCGGAGGAAAAGACACGAATATGTGACTGAAACTCATATCTAGATTCATCGTTTTAGGATAATATCTTCTAAACTTTATCCTTCTAAGATTTCATTTTCAGGAGTTTTGGGTTTTAATCAGGACAGTTGGCGCTGTGGTATCTCAGTGGGTGGAGATTACCTGAGCTCTTCCTGGTTGTTGTGGGGTGGGGTCGGCAGGGAGGCGGGGACGTCTACAGTCTTGGAGGTGTGGTTTAGAGCCAGAAGCCCCTCCCCCTTCTGCTTCACAGCTTTCACTGAAAGAAAACAGACACTTTATAAAGATCAGTTGCAGCGCTCATTCCTCTTATTTTTAGGTTTCTGTGAGACACTATGTGGCCAAAGGTCTGTGGACGGCTGATAGCGCTACACAACAGAATATTTGATGTGTTTTCTTACCGTCCTGCTCGGTGATGTCCTTCCTGGACAGCTCCTCTGTCGTGGCGAAGCCGTTCACCAGTTTCTGCCTGGCGACAGGCGGGGGGGTGGGAGGCAGGGAGGCCGGAGGTGTGGGGGGGTTACTGAGATTATTCTGCAGTGAAATGAAAAGTGGATTTAGTGTCACAGCAGCAGTTCTGTGGAGGTACTGCAGTAGTGATGATAAATGAGCAGTACCTTGTATATGAGCTGTGAGTAGTAGTCAGCGACTCCGTCCAGGCAGCCGTTACCGAAGGACCCACTCAGTCTGGAGTCTCTGCCCAGAGAGGAGCTGCCGTACGGGGGGAACAGACTCAGATCCACCCCCAGAACCGGCTCCATGAGGGGCAGCACTGACAACTGGGGGGACAAAAATAAAAAAGATAAATAAAATACCTGCCCGGCCCAAAACAAAGTCACACACTAATATTTGGTTGGACCGCCCTTAGCTTTGATTACAACATGCATTCTCTGTGACATTGTTTCCATAAGCTTCTACAATGTCACAACATTTATTTCTGTCCAGAGTTGCATTAATTTTTCACCAAGATCTTGTATTGATGATGGGAGAGTCGGAAGACTGCACAAAGTCTTCTTCAGCACATCCCAAAGATTCTCAATGGGGTTCAGGTCTGGACTCTGGAGGCCAATCCATGTGTGAAAATGATGTCTCATGCTCTCTGAACCACTCTTTCACAGTTTGAGCCCGATGAATCCCGGCATTGTCATCTTGGAATATGCCCGTGCCATCAGAGAAGAAAAAATCCATTGATGGAATAACCTGGTCATTCAGTATATTCAGGTAGTCAGATGACTTCATTCTTTGGCCACATAACTTTGCTGAACCTCTAGACCTGACCAACTGCAGCAACCCCAGATCACAGCACTGGCCCCACAGGCTTGTCCTGTAGGCACTAGGCATGATGGGTGCATCACTTCATCTGCCTCTCTTCTTACTCTGATGCACCCATCACTCTGGAACAGGGT
>JAVQJF010009752.1:0-31931 GCA_036023855.1 Gadopsis marmoratus | reverse complement strand
GTGCATTATGGGTAAAAAAAACTTTATTTAAAAAAACGCTGCGATTAAGACACGACCGTGAACGCAGTGCAACGGTAATGAAAGCTACATGTTCAGACACTCCATTTTCCTCAAATATGTTTTTATAAATTGCTGGAAACCATTATTTCTGATTATAATCTTTTAGATTACACAATTTAAAAAAAAATTTATATTTATTTTAATAAACCTGTTTAAATGATTATTAGTCTAAATTGAGGGTAAACCATGACATTTTTCTCTGGACACATTACGGTAATGAATTTGTGGCTCAGAAATCGGTTAAAAAACATATAAAATACTATTTTGGCAACAAACAATGAACTGTACCACATAATTGACATAGGGTACTTTCAAATAAAAGTTAAATATTTTAAGTTTTCATGAGTATTGTCCTAACATTTTCACAGACATAGCTTAGGTTGGCTTCATGAGAATCACCCCCTTGGGCAAGACAGTAAACCCTAAGTTACTCACGGTGGAGGCCAGCAACTCGCATGCAGCCTGTTGGAATTAGTCAGCTTTCAAGAGTGAGTATGAGCCTGATAGACAAGCTGCACAAAAGTGTAACTGATGATCTACTGAAGTGGTTCATGTTTTGTTTTACAAGATTTAAGCCTGCTGTTTTCTATTTCTTAGTATCTCTGGGAATCTTGACCAACAGGAATAATCTAAGCATCCGCCCACATCTCACGCTGTCCGCTATCTTTATGCACTGGAACTATTTCTGTCAGAAAAGATTACGTCTCTGAGGTGTAAGATTTACTTGTGAATATACAGTATACAGTATATATACTGCAGCCAAATTCACAATACATTTGTTCTCGTTTGCACATTCTTCTGTTTCTGTTGTCAGACAAAGGAATGAACATGAAATCTGATTGCGGCACACATATACTGATCTCCACATCGTCACACTAGAAGGTCAGAAGTTTAGAAGCAACAAGAGGTCGTCATATTCGGGACAGCCAAAAAAAGCAACCCGTTACCACATCTAAATGAGCTGCAAGCATATATTTAAACTTGTAAAACAAAAAAATGTCAGCAAAACTCTGAATTATATTATAACTGTGGCTGAAGAACAGATGCTCTGCTTCTGAAATGTTCCCAGCAGACCCCCGAAACCGTGATGGAGCTGGAAGGCAGCACAGCTGGATGCTGTGTGTCTCAGAAAAGTCAAAAACAGGTGTTGAAAAAGGCAGGGTCATCTTATATAGGATAAGATCCAATACGATATCTAAGGAGTTTTACAGTACAAATTAGTTTGACTGCTTATCAGTGCGTCAGCATTGCAAGTCATTTTGTAAGTTCTTTAGGAATTTATTGTTAGTGTTTTAGTCTGCCAGTAGGTGAAGTTACAGTAATCACCATCACTGATATGAGCTTTAGCCTACTATTCCTGCTTCCACTGTTATTTTGATTATTTATAGATTATTAGATTTTGTTTTAGATTTGATTGATGACTGAATCACCATCATCACACATACTTGAGCAAGAAGTGACAGTGAAAAATTTAAAAGATAAATCATAATTTTAAATAAAACAGCAAAAGCTGTCCCAAATCCTTTGTTGTTTCAACAAGTGGTGTTGCTAACAGATCTGAGCAACATTGTCACATTATTTTGCCAAGATGCTCAAAGCTGCCAAGCATGAAACCAGCTCTGAGCTAATTTCCGCTTGCTCAAACAGAGCCAACTGCAAACACATCTTTGAGTTACAAGATAAAGTAACAACTAATTCGTGCCAGTTGGAAGATAGAGCAGTTGTAAATCTCTGTGCTGATTCATCTGCTGTGCAGTGGAGGCAGATTTTTTTTCAATGGATCTGATGGAAAAAGGAATAGCTTTCTTTTGCATACATTTCCTTTACACATTTACACACACAGCAAGAATCCTTGCTTCGGGGTGGCATTCGCTGAGACTCACACAGGTGCCGTGGGAGTCTAGCAATTTGACACAGACAAGGATAACTATACTTTTAAAATAACATTTGCAGCAGGGACATGATTAACTGTCACATACTTGAATTTGGGGCTGATGTGGTTTAACATCGCCCGTAGAAGAGCAGAAGCAGCAGCAGCAGTGTTTTGTCTGCGTGCCTGTCATAGCAGCGCAGGCCAGATGAGACCTGAACTGCCACACCAGATGGCAGGTGACGGTTCTGTAGGACATAGACCACAGGGGACAGACAATGACGACACTTCTGTGTGTGTGTGTGTGTGAGGGAAAGAGACAGATGAATAATGAGAGAGTGAGAGAGAAGGTTTGTTACTGTAGAGATTGGATTTTTTTGTTTGAAATTTGAAATAAACTCCAAACTACTCCGATGTCAAAAATTAAGAAAGGTTTTACTGGGTGTGAGGCAAACCTAACGGTAGCTGGCAACGACTAAATTATCTGAATCAAACATAGAGTAAATGTCAATTGGTGACCATGGCATTCGTGACATTTAAAGATCAGCAGGTTTGCTAACTAGATAGCTGTAGGCAAGCAGGGCTATTAAAGCTTGAAATCCAGCTCAGCTAAGTAAATGACCTGGGACCCACGTACTCACAATTAGGCGGACAAATCTTTCAGCTGCCGTTAGTCGTAATAAGCAAGAATGTTACATGAGGTAGACGCTCAGATTAAAAAAGTGAAAGGACACATTCACAACTAGCCTCTGCAAATAAAGGTCGGCTGTGGAAACAGTCGACTGTGTGTGTTTATGGATAAGTAGACTAAGAAATACTTGTTTGTTTACCTGAGGAAAGCACAAGGGGAGTGTGCCTAATTTGAAATCAAACAGAGGTCATTGTAAAGAACGGTGAAATACCACTAAACAGGCATGGTTTTTATCAATTTTGTCCCCAGAGCTCAGAAGTTGTCATATCAAACAACCAGCAGAAAATCACTGATGCACTGGAAAATGGAATCAGCATTTTCATCTACAAATATAGTGAAAAACTCACTAATGGACACTTTGATCGGTGTCTGTGCCTGGCCATCACAGGACTTGAGCCATAGTTCAAAGACGTATTTACACAATTAAGGTGTCACATCTCCAAATGATACAGAAATGTGTTTTGTGAACAGAGGTCTGGTGCTTTTACCACTTAAATAGCAGTCCTTTTAATCCACCCCTGCTGGGCCTGTGATACTGTGGGTATTTGGCAAGTGGACCTCTAAGACTTGTATTGAGTACCCCAGGCCTAGATAATTTAGTCTGACCGGAATGTGTGTGTCTGTTATTTACAAGAACACCAGACTTCACAACATTAGCTTCCTTCAGTGGACCAGCTTCGTACCCTGTCACAGATAATCAAGGGGCCCCCGAGAATTTCCATTTCAGGTCTACATGTGTTTGGTGGATCTGGAAAAGCTTTGCTTCATGGTTCCCTGAGGTATCCTGTAGGAACTGCTGCAAGAGAGTGGAGTGCAGAGGTTGCTGCTGAAAACAATCCGCTCCCTGAACTGTCAGAAGAGTTTTCACACACTCTGCATTAATTCAGACACATTCAGTGTGGGTCTGACAGAGGGAGTACACTGTCACCTCTCCTGTCTGTGATGTTCATGGAGACCACGGATAACCAAAGTGGAGCCAAAGTCTGTTAGGTGTCATTGGGGAGTAATCTCAGCTATTTGGGTATGAATTCATTAGATGACCTCTGATGTTTGTGGCTGAAGGTTGAGACATTTCACTCGAAACCACAAAAGTCAGAGGATTTTAAATTCATTAAGATTCATCCTCTGGGGAATCTCAATATCTGTACCAAATTCTGTGCCAATATATCCCATAGATTTATTGGGGGAAACCTTTAAATGCTTGTGGCGCTACAGGGAAACTCAGGGGATGACCAAAGTCATTGTGGTTTATCCTCTCTCTGCCGTGGATATCTGCACCACAGTTCATGGAAATCCATCCTCTAGTTGTTCAGATATTTGAGTGTGGACCAAAGTGGTGGATCGGCCTACTGACGGACCGATGTTGCCATCCTGCTAGCACAGCTAAAGATCAAAAACTGTCACTGATTTGCAACATTGCCCACAATGGCCAAGAGATATTATTAAAGGGATGTAGCCACATTTCTGACAATACTGTAATACATATGGGTGTACCTGAGATGATCTGGACATGGCTAAATACAGCAGAAGACACGTTCTAACAATGTGTTCCTACCTGTCTGTTTTATAATGTGTTGCAACATAAGACATCATCCGCAGATGCCTCCTCCACCAGCAGCAGCAGCTCAGTTACAGTAAAATAACACTAACTGCAATCTGCCACTGTTTGCTACTGTACAGAAACTTTGTGTGGCTGACAATTAATAGAAAGATTTTGCCAGGTGTTGCCAGTACTACATGTCTGTAGGTTGGTCAGCTACAGAGCAGAAGGCATGCCACCAACTGGCCCCAATTACGCCCCCTGCGCACTGCACCGACAGACTGGCCAATGTCTCACAGCGAAACCCAGACAGGTATAATTCCATGACACAGGCTAGTTTTGCCACCATACACCCAAGCAGCATAACCATCCCTGCGGACAGCTTATTTAGTCCACTATCCACCTCATCAATCTGTATCTGGGCACCTGGCAGCCTGCGGGATTGTTAATAAATCAGCCTAATTTCTTCAGATTACATTTACAAATGGGTGATTTGTCTGGTTTTTTTTTTGCCTGTCAACTGCAAGTAGTAATGAAGTGGTATAGTTTTCGCTTATGTTCATATATATATACTATATATATATGTGTGTGTGTGTGTTATGTTTCTGTAGACAAACATCAATTTCAGTTTAAAAGTACCTCTGGTATGTGGCCGTACTGGGTGGCCATATAATATGCCCAGCAGAGCTTGCCGTTTAGTTTTTTCAAAAGGATGTATTTGGATCATTGTTATACCTTTACCGCCTCAGCTAATAGCCCCCCTCCGTTACCGTAGCAACACCCAGGTAAGTGGAAAGGAGTGCTTAGTTCAACACGCAGCATGAGGCTCCTTTCTAAAACTGTTGACCTATAAAAACATACACCCACCAACATGTGGAGGCTACCAGCACCATATATGATTTGGACTATTTCTGTGTGTGTGTGTTTGATGAAAGGTAATGCAGAAAAAAATCAATACCACAAGTATTTTTTTATATACAGCGTCTGTGTTGTCTTCGTCTAAGCTTTTTTATCTGTGTGTGTGTGTGTGTGTGTGTGTGTGTGTGTGTGTGCACATAGTCTGTCACAGCTGCAGAGTCTTCCAAATTACCGCACGAACTCCGTTTGGAACACGACTGTCTCTTTCCATCTCTCTCAGGGAGCTCGTCCTTCCCTGCATAACTCTTACTTTCTGCATCACACCGCCGTCCTCATCCCATCTTCATTATCCTCTATTATCTCTTCTTCTGTTTTCTGCACCTTTTCATCTTCCCCATCCTCCCTCTTGTTCACCCTTCACATACCTCCCCTTCACCTCCCTTTCTCCCTTCATCCTCCCTTGTTTCTCCCCTGGGCTTTGCTGTGTCTGATCTGTCAGAAGCTCCAGACAGCTGTCTATTCCCCGCAGGCGGCCATCAGTGGCACTGACCATATGGGAGGAATAGTGATTGTGCTCTGCTGGTCTCTTATTGTTTTGCTTGCCTTTTCATTTTGAGCCTTTTCCTGAAATGCTTCTTGTTCCCTTTGGTAACTTGCGTCTTGCTCTTTTATGTCCGTCAGGAGGCAACCTGCTCAGCTTGTGGTAGAGAGAGGGTGGGTTGGAGAGGAAACACGTATTTTGTGACAAAGCCACAAGGTGTATCAAGGGATCATCAGGGAATTGTTTAAACTGAGAACATGTGTCTTTAAAGGGATTTGAGACCGCCAGCTATTTTTGTCTCAGGTATTTTAGGACCTTTGTATCCATGGCAGACAGCAATTGAGAATAAAGGGGGGGTACATTTTGTTGGTATTATGGCATATAAATGTTACCTTACATTTGATATTTAACATTGTGCATTTCAGTGCAGTACAATACTGGTACAATGTGCCACAGTGTATTAAGATGGTGATACATTACATTTCCTGTGATACTGGGGTTGATGCTGCAGCATAAGAGTAATTAAGAAACGATAGGTCAGAAGTAGGGTCTCTGATCGATACAGGAACATTATTGAATAGCTTCAGGTATTTTCCAACAAGCTCTCAGCTGCTGTGCATTAAGGTGATTTCACTGGTTAATGTTAAAGTTTTCTTCCACAGTCTCACGTCTTCTGTGTTTCCACAAATTAATACATCTTGCCATTTACCTTGTGTACACTGGTCCTCATCGCTATGTTCATTGCAATTACTCATGGTTGCATTTGTTTAGTTTAGTTGTTTAGTATCTGGAGTGTGACAGGTTTGTGATGACTGTGAGTAATTGTCCCTGTCTTTAAGAGTCCGCCGTTTAATTAAATTAACTTTTAAAGACAGGGACATACACCTATAAATCTGTCATGTTGACAACATGTATTGTATGCTTTTTTATTAGCTTAATAATGGAGGGCTAAAGACATGGTGGAAACAGTTTACTCTCTGTGAATGCTGGAGCCAAAAATGAAACATGAACTCATCGGCTTTAGTTTCTGTGGAGGACTTGGTGTAACAAAACAGCACAGTAATTTACAAGTGATTTACAAGAGAATCTCCTGTGAGAAAAGAGTGTGTGTGTGTATGACAGAGTTTGCAGGGTTAATAGAAGACATACTGTAAGGAAGGTACTGTAAGTCTGAGCATGATAAACCTTCTAAAACATGCCAATAGTACTACTGGCAGGGGACAGCTGCAGGGGCCCCTAGCTGACTGGACCAATCGCCAAGTCTCGCTGAAGTCAGTGGCAGTGATTAATACACTATACTACCACTGCAGACAATAAACCCAGACAGACTTGCTTGTAATTCTACACGTATTTGTTTACAGGCAGAGCTGTCGCTGTTGGTTGAGCTAAAAATCCAAGCAAAATAGCTGCAAACTGTGACAGCAACCAGAAACTCTTTTAAAACATATGACTAGAATACAAAATGCAAATGATTTGAGTTTGATAGTTAACTCGTGACCTTGTAAACTGCAGCTGTTTCCTCTCCAACCGGCCTTCCTCACTTTCTCATTCCACGTCGTCAAATGCCGACGCTTTGTCACTCGTCATTCAGATGCACAAGATACCTTTTAGGGTTAGGCAACAAAACTGCATGGTTAGGTTTAGGAAAAGATCGTGGTTTGGCGTAAGTCACGTACAAACTTTAAATTACTCAACATTGACTTTTGGTTTCACACAGGATGAGAACCCTGGTCTCCTGGATTACAGTACTGCGTTGTTTGAGCCATCCTTCCATCGAACCCGCCCACGGAAAAGAAATGTCCCTTGGCCTCAGAGCTGTCCCTCCGTCCCTCTTCCCTAGTCTAATGCTGTATCATTTTGCAGGGCAGTTTCGATAAGAGCGGCAGATGCATCCTTGTTTAGCCAGGTTTCAGTTACAGATAGGCAGTCAATCTGATACTCCAAAATAAGAATGATTGATCAAAAAAGTTTTATTGACAAGGGACCCGATATTTAGTGCCATTCGTCAGTAGTGGTGGAACCAGTCAGAGGAAGTGGATGTCATGGAGATGTTGTGGCTGTCTGCAATGACTTGTTTTGATGAAGTTGTGACCGAGATATTACGATTCTGAGCTTCCGAGCTTTCCTTTAGATAACAGCTAGTGTGACTAGTAAGCTAGTGGGTCAGCTGGGATAACATGCAAATAATGATAACTGTTTAAATTTCAGTTTGAAGACAAAGAGCTGAAACAATTAAAATATTTCCTTAAATAAAAACTGGTAGTCAAGTAAAAGCAGGGTCTCCTCTAACGACCGGGGGATGGTCAACACGAAAAAATGAAGGCCGGCCTCCCATATAGGCCTGGGAAAAACAAGGTTGGATAAACCGGTGGTTGTCATATTATGTGCATGCCAACTAAGGTAGTACATTTCAGTTGCATTAATTTAATAAACTCAACAGCATAATCAACCTATTTTCAACACTGTTGTTCTGGATTACTCATCTAAAGTGTTGTTGTCCGATTTCAGTCACTGCAGGCGCAGGTTTATGTCTCGGCCAAGCTGTATGTTGTAGTAACTTACAAGCGCCAAAAGATGGCAGCAGCTACATTTCAAGTGCTGTATGGGAACTTTGTCAATTTGTTTTCCCCAACACTTTCCTGCAAATGTTACACAAAGAGCGCCTTAAGAAATGAAGGGTTTCTGTCCACTGAAATGCTACAAGGATTTTAATTTGAAACTGATACAGGAAGTTGTTGAGTGATGCAATAATTTTAACAGGACAAATAGAGCAGATCAAAACGAGGCTTTGTTGTAAAATATGACCAATAATACTCATCAAACAGAGGGAATTAGAAACAAAGGCCTCTAATACAAGCCTGGTTCAGATAAAGGCCTGGTACCTTCTGCAGTTACAGTAAATAAAGGCCCTGGCAGCTATCTGAGGAAATACAGTAGTCAATTAATAGATTAGTCGATTGACAGAAAATGTATTGGCAGCTGAAGCTGTCTAGGTCAACTGAGTGGTATGCTAGCCTGCCTCAGAAAACATCATATAGCTCCTCACGTCCATGTGGCTCTCTGTTCTGCTGGTCTTTTACTCTATTAATTACAATTTTACTCAGCCAATTAAATGTATTTTTGCCTAGGAGGTGAATCTCATACAACTCAGTTTATGCACCACTCAATATACAGTGTGAGGAAATCAATAATAGCTTGTCATTAAGGTCATGAAGTCACGAAACACACCACACACTGTAACTGATCAGCTATTTAAACACATTGCATCAGACGGCTCATATAGTGTTGTTCTCCATAGCAACCATTAATAAATATGGAACGAGAGATGGCGAGGGACTTGCTTCATTCTCACTCAATAAATTATTTACGTGCATAATTTCTAACATGAACATGGTTCAACAGAGGGCAGCAATTTCTCCTTGATGCAATAGATTAGATGTTACAATGTTGAGGGACTTACGAGAGGGTCCTCTCCAGCCGTCCTCCTGGGGAGCCGATGATTTCTCCAAGGGTACAGAAGGTCTGGCCCAGAAAGTCCTACGGGGGAAAAAGATGATCAAAGAGAGAGATTTAATAGGAAGACAGGACCAAGAGATAGTCCTGGATTCAAAACAGATGTTAATCAAGAGGGACGTACCGTAAATACAACTTGCAGAAAACTTAAAGGACAAACCAAACAATCAACACGTGCCCATTAAACAGACTAGGCTCACTGTAATCATTCCTCCTGTTCATAATGCTTCTCTAATGTAAGTCCTTCTATGAAGAAATGCACTCCAATATTTATCTGAAGGTAATGTGACGTTTTGGCGGTCCATGTTAGACAAACAACGAGGACATCTTCCACAGTTAGTTTTTTTTAGTACCAAGTGCTGAATCATGGCAGAGGGACAGTGACACAAAAAGGGAATTTTATACAAAAAAGACAGCCACTTTGGAACATACCACTTTATTTGTTTAACTCAGATTTCTGCAGTGGTAGAATGGAACTAAATACTGTACTAAAGTACAATTGTGACGTACTGTATCCATTTTATGCTACTTTCTACTACATTACATTTTAAAAATAGTTTACCTTTTACTCCACTACAATTTTGTTTTGATTGGTTTAGTTATATAAGCATGCATTCACCCAACTAGGAAGTGCTGGTGGGGTGTATTACTCAGGCGATTATTGACTGATTGATTATTCTGAAAAGGACCACACTGTGTATAAAGCAAATGTTTTCACAGCAGAAAGGATTTCCTCCTCCATCAGCCTTTCATTGAACAACAGATTTGCACACTACAGAGAAAACATATGGCAACATAAAAAGCAGAGAGATTACGTGACGCAGGAAACACCTGCACAGCAACAAAGAGCAGAGCACTAAGTGAGCAGGTGTAGGTGGGAGTGCCACAAACTGAAAATCTGTGCATGGCTCCTGTGAATGTCCTGACATACACGGCCTCAAACAGCTGCTTTCACTTTGAAGTTGAGTCGTGAAAGTTGCTTTACCTGAGCCACTGATAAAATGCAGACAGACAAAATGAGGAACAACACTACGGGGGAAGCTTTCCGGGACGGAGCTGTTGTTCATCCTTGATGAAATGAATTGAAAGAACAGGAGAAAAGTACAATAAAATTAAAGTGGATGAAAAGAAAAGTCTCTTCAAGGGGCCAATATATTGCAAAATAAAAAGTGAAATGAATGAGGAATATTACAATACCAGGAGGATAAATAAATAGCACTCACCTTCTGCTCTTCCACATGAGAAGAGTTATTGGGGAAGAAAGACTTTGTCACCAGATGGGATTTGCAGTACACTAAAATGAACTTCATGCTTCTGACATCATTCACTGTAAATTAGCTGTAACAGTGTGAGTAATGCTAAACACAATATGAAACATTTGAGGGCTGATGAGAGTTGTCAGCGCCGAGTCAACATTCTGCACTTACGTGTTTGGAAATGTTACAGCTTCTGGAGTCCACGTTGTACCTGCGAGAAACACAAAGAGATTTAGTGCAACTGCATGTTCACAGCCACTGGTATTAGTCTGGGAAAAAAAATTATCTGTTTACTTCAGAAAGCAGCATTTTTCTTTCTTTTTTTTTTAATTAATCATCAATGTTGGGCAGTAACACATAACGTAAAAGTAAAATGGTACAACATTTATCCAGTACCAAGCAGTGTAAGGGATTACAATTTGAAAATCTGTAATAATACTATTAGCAACTTTTGCTGTTGAGTGATTAGTAAAATGATTCAAATAATATTTCAATAATAGGAAAATATGCTTATTAGTTTATTTGTTTCGATCTAGGGAGCACAGAGAAATAGCTACAGCACTGAACTCCGCAATAAAACCAGAACTTGATGTTTTCAAATGCTGGCTTGAGTATGGGTTTCAGTAAAGTTAAGATGGAATGTTAATTACTAGCTTTAGAGGTGCTGGTAGACATATTTTAAAATGTTGGCAAGAACCATGCTAGCTATCTTACCCCTGCTTCCACTCTTTATGCTAAACTACGCTAATCTGCTCCCAGATCCAGCTTCTTAATTAAACACACAGACGTCAGAGTCGTGTCTCTTCATATCTCTCATCCAACTCTCATATGTTTTCCAAAATGTCAAACTAGTTCTTAAACTTTTTAAATGCATAATAAATAAAGGATTAAATAAAGTAACTTGCCCAGCACTGTTGATCATTGACATATCTTTTCCCATTTATTTTATTTTTGATTTGATTATTTAGAAACTAATTTACTTATTGGAGTAAAGTATATGAAACTGTTGTTATCTTAAAATTCTGTTGCCTACAACCTCTCACTACTGCGATATCTGGGTTTCATAAAAAGCTTATTATTCGGGACTGAAATAGAAAATGATCTTGCAAAGCAGTAGGGATGCTCTGAGGATGGAAATATGTGAAACACCAACACAACAGCATAATCACAATGTTCCAGTTTCAATTTCATGTTCAAACTGTATACAATCTACTATCCTGCAAACTCCACTGAGCAATTAAAGCACCATTCTGTGCCTTGATTAAAGCTCCAGAGGAATGGAAGTGATCTTTCCTTGCTATTAATTAAGAATAACAGGTAACTGAACAGAATAACCAAGTGAGTATACAGATGCTAATGTAATCAATGGGGCTATCAAGTGGCCATGGTAAGTGGCTTTTATTAAAATCTCCTTCGACAATTGGACATCCCAGCATCTAATTTTAGCAGTGATTGGCTTGTTCATTGATCCAAATTAGGCAAAATTAGCTTTTCATCAAACTGCAGTGAGACAAATAATTCAAATGTAATCAAAGACGTGGCTACCTTAGCTTGGTTACTCTGAATCAACAGTAAAGTATGTGTATAGCAGAATGTGTCCAAGCTAAGAATAAAAAGAATTCAGATTCAGATTTTAAAAAGCGAATGAAATCTTGTCAGACCACTTACACATCAAACCTTAGATTTTGTTTCTCCTCAAATAAGAAATCCAGGACAAACTTCCTGACGAAATCTGGATTTCGAGTGTTATCAATCACCTCTGTCCTGCCAAACTACAAACAGAAAGAAAGTGATAATTGGTAATGGAGCATTTATTCATGAGTCAATATATGTTATTAAGCTCACAGCAGAGAATGAGGTGAAGAAAATTCATGAGATTCAGCAGCAGCTCATATTACCATTGTAACACACCATTGGGTTCCATAAATAAATCTTCTTTGCAAATATATGACCACGCTGTATCGCACTGAGCTTCATTGTTCTGTGTGCTGAAACTTGTGTCCCCGGAGAAATCAGACTGCGACATTAGAGGCAGCTCTCCACCCAGCAAGCCAGCAGAGTCCTAATCCCAGCTTCCCTTCTGGGCCGGGGCCCTCTCTTCATCTCCCTGACCATCACAGCAGTAATCCCCCTGGATGGACTGCCAGCCTCGCCTCCACGGCTTGCCCCCGACAGCACCATGTAATGAGCTATTGATCCTGGCACTGCCCCTCAATACCTTGACTCATGTTTTTAGCGCCCAGCGCACATAATCCATGTTTTCAACTGCATCCCCAGCCTATCCATTACCCAGGCCTTACAGGGGAGTGTACTGGTCCTCAAAACCCACCTACCATATCGATCCGAAGGGAAGATCCCATAATATCTCCTTGTAGTTTTTCTATTTTTGGACTTGAAGACTTTGGTTTATAAGGTCACTCAGGTATGATTGGTTAATAGGTACCCAGAGCATTGTGGGTCAAGCTTAGGGAACTGCTTTATTACTGAGGGAGATGTATTTTGCTGTCCAAGAGTAAGCACAGCAGTTGGAAAGAGAATTATTGGTCATGGCTATCAAATGGGTCTATGCCATGTTTCCTTTAAATTATCTCTGACCAACCCCTTTGATTTACCGTTCTTCAGCAAACTTTAATGTGTGGACAATATGTGCACAGATGTTTGGTTTGATTTGCATTCCTTGTATTTGGGATAAATGAGATGGAGGTCGATAGTTGCAAATGAAAAGTGTGTGTATTTGTAGGAACCCATTCCTACACACTCCACAAAGCGCCACACCAAAATACATCCAAGCGTCTTTGCAGGACTAGTTTGTTTAAGACCTAACACTATAGGCTGGACGTAAAAATCTCTGTGTAAAATGAACACCTGTCACATCATCTAGGCGTTCATCTGAAATGAAATCCTACGCCTGGTCAAACCTAGGTGTAAAGTATTGACCAGTTTCAAAGTGAAAATAAAAATGTTGAAACATTCATCTAATAAAAAGATTCACGATCAGCAGGCTTCCAGAAAGTAGAATAATCACAGGCCCTCTGGATATACAGTATGTGGAGATAAAAAACTTATTGAGAGATGTTCATCATATCATATGTTCATCTGCAGGATACCTGCTATTTTTGGCTATATTGATGGTACTCGTGTTTCCATCTAAAAACAAGTACCTTTTAGTGAGCAGGCTTTCACTCACTTAATGTTCAGGCAGGAGCAGTGTGGCTTACGCTGAGGTTAAATATGAAACATGTGTGTGTTGGCTCTCTGTACATGCACTTATCTCATGTGTGCGAATTAAGACAAAAAGTGGAAACACAATGTCAAAAGAAAACCCAAAGACTTGTCAGGTTTCTATTCAATCACAATTATGTGCTCATGGCATTAATATATGTACAGCTGACAGCGAGATGTTTACTCTGCTGATTGCAGCGCAATTCATGCCGTGTTTTTGATTAAGCCACATGGGATGAAAAGGTGTGAGGCGTCTTGAAGTGAGGGGATCAGCGGTGGCAAAGCCCTCGCTGACACATCAGTGATGACTTTGAATTTGCAAATGGGTAGATACACAGAGTCTAAAAACAGAATACACCAATCAGATGAGGGAAAAATAGGGCAAAGACATGCCATGGAAATGTGTCTGTGTGCCGAAGAGACGTATTAATGAAAAATGTGAAGGGGAAGGATTTCAAAGAAGGAGCAATGAATGGAAGTGCACGTTACCCCGCCTTAAAACGACTGACAGGGCGAGACGGCAAGCGGGCATATCTGATGAGACTGAGAAGGAATCTCCCTTCTTTATCTCCGAGCTCTGAGTCTGATGACAGGAAGTCATTTTTTCTAACAGAGACCAAATATAATGAGATCCATTTGATTTATTTATTCTTTCACCTCTACTATTAGTTCATCAGTTTGGGTATGTGAAGCTTTTATTTTCCTACCTGAGTCCACTTCAGACTGTGGTTATTACACTTGCGTGGGCGAGTGGAGAGGCTGTCACTTTCAATTTTCACCAACAGTGTTCTCAGGGGGTTTTGCAGTGACTCACCTCTGGAGTTCATCTTAACCCCCCCAGCCCTGTTTGAAAGTCACTAGGATTCAGGAAAACTCTTTATTCATTATATATCATTCCTAAAAAAAAAAACATATCTGACTGGTAGACACAAATATTGCATGTTGATACTGGAGAACAAAAGGTTGCTTAACTTACCTCCCTCCATTCTTTGGTTCCCACAGCCTGCAAATACAACACGACCACTGGAGGGGAAAGAGGAGGAGAAGAAGCCCAAGATGAAATGATTGAAAGCTATTCAGTTTTAGTGATTAGCCTGATGGTTTTGACAAGCTGGCACTCGCAGCACCTGGCGGATATTAATACGCTGATTCTATGAATCGGAACATCAGACGGTCGGTTGAACTGCCACTTTGGTCCGGACTAAAATAACTCTTGGATGGCTTTCCATAAATGTTTGTGCAGACATTCATGATCCCCAGAGGATGAATCCTACTGACTTTGACGATCGCCTGACTGCTCCTCCAGCTCCACCAGGACGTTGACACTTTTGGTTCAGACTGATATCTCTTGACAACCACTGGATGGATTGTCATGACGTTTTGTGGTCATGGTCCCGAGAGGATGAATCCTAATGATGTTGGTGCAGGTCAAAATGTCCACGTACCCAGTGAAATAGCTCTACATCTACAAAATGGACTGGCACAAAATGCTGGTGTGTCGACATGCTAACACTAAACTGAAACATAATATTCAGTAAATGACAAATAAATAAATACATAGATAAAAAATTGATTTTCATGTAATACCTGGAAGAATGATTCACTAATAAAACCAAGACCTGTTTTTAAAAATGGGTATATCTTTGAAGATTGAGTAGACGCACATGACGTGAACAATTCCTGTTGCCAGCAACGCGTGACATTATAACTCTTCTTCTGACATAACCCTCTGGCCAATTATTACATTTACTTTATCACAAATGCTAGTGACCTAAAACACATGCAAGACCTAAGTTTTTATCTAACAGTTTGATTTACTTTGCAATGAACACTGCAGCCGCGCAAGGTCGTTAGCATGGTTTTGGACTCTTGGTACTTGTTAAAGGTAGCCTCAGCGAGTGTAAGTCCAGTTAAAGTGTGGGTCCTCTGACTAGCAATTATTCTAGATTTACTGTTTTTTGTTTGCTCACCAATCATTACATATGTCTTCTGTACAAGCACAACTACATACATATGCAATAAGGCAGAGGTGGCCCAATTATGATCCAGAGATTTATAACGTTGTCATGTCAGGATCAAACATGCATATGTTCACGCATAAGCAAACAAACAGCACGCACTGAAATCTCTCGTGGGAATGTATTAATAATTGGCCAAGTGTTGCTGTTAGTGTCTAGCTGGGCATCGTCGGCTGCTGTGTGCCTCGGTGAAGTTTGGACATTTAATGAACTTCAACGCTGTCTGGACCAGCAGATGATTAAAACCACATTTTCCCTCCTAATGAGCAATTAACAGCGGGGAGATAACAGTGAAAGGGCAGCAGGCAGCAGACCTTTGGGCAATGTGTCTTTAGAAGAAAACAATCTTTTCTTTGACTGATTGTTAACCATACAGGGAGCATAAAGTGCTGCTTAAAATGGTCTGAGTATTGCAAATCAGTGTGTGAATTACATGTAATCCCTCAATTAAATAACAAAAAAGACAACAACAAAGGAAAACACATCCAGGGATTAAATCTGCTCGTGTCTGTCCCAACAATAAAATAATGATGTTCAAGAGGCAGAGAGTATGTCTCTTTATCTGAGATCAAAGTCACAGGACCTTGATGTTTCCCCAAGGTTGCAGAGTAACTGCGCCACAGCCCGACAGTGGGCTCAGACTAATCCGTGTCAAAGCTACATCAGTGTCGGCCGTGTCCAAAAAACCTGGCTGATTGCCTGCTTTATGGGAAGGGACTGAGGAAGGAAAGAGCCCATCTGGTCAACCACGGAGCAGCCAAATCACAAGGCAATTCGTTATCACTCCCAACCCGAACTCCAATTCCTGACAATAGTCTGGCGGCAGCATGGGGACCCAGGTGACTCAGAATATGAATGAACCGGAATTGAGCACAAATCATATTAAGTCCTCACGTGGATCCACAGCTTCACAGGATACAGTAAAGGCACTGAGAAAGACGCATTCAGCAAAAAGGCATGTGGACAGACATGCTGATGGGCAGAGGGTCAATATTTAAGAAAGGCACCCCTACACCCACTGTGTTCTCCCCATACACACACACACACACACACACACACACATGCTTACAACGAAACACTGATTTGATACATATTATACACACAAAGTAACACGGTCAAGGTCATTGTTGTAAAAATGCACCTCTGGCCTACAACTGTACTTTAACAAAATATATGGAGGCAGATACACGTCAGTGGAGATAAAGTATATAACTACTTCCTTTAGCTGCCTCCCTCTGCCTATGGCACCTCCTTCCACTTGCTCTCAGGTAAATATGAAATAACATAAATCTAACCTTCACTGGAAATATCATGAAGAGCCTAGATAAGCATTCCTTTGATGCTACAAGGCTACGAGGCAATAATGGATGCCTGCCAGCAACCAGCAATGCAACGTTATGCAAAACGTTTGCTATTCTAACTTTAATTGTTAATATGACATAAGGCCACAAGTCAAATCAAATCACACCACGATATGTACTGTAACCAGCTGGATAGCTACTTACAAATACACTTAGCTAGCTTTAGCCTACCATATGTCTTTCTGTGTTCTGTTTCCACGGCTGAACCTGCATTCACTGCGGTGTGACAAGCAGACGGCCACCGGCTGCTCTTTGGTTGCCCAGGGGCACTGAAAAAGAATTCTGCGGTGTGAATCTGCTCTTCTACTCTAGACTTCGGCCTGTCCATCAAACACACTGGGAGCTCCTTTAATGTAGCTTCTGGATGCCCAGTCGCCTGATGTTAACAGCCTGGTGTTTTGGTGCAAAATTTGAGATAAGTGCTGCAACAGCAGTTGGCATGTTATTAATAATTGCAATAATCGGGAAAATACATATTTGTTCGTTTCAGTCAAACGGGCAGCAGCTCGAACCACTTAAACCACTGCATGTCCGTGCCAGCAAATATCTTTTCAACAGATTGCTGTGGGGTCTAAAGAACATGTAATCACCAGCATGTACGTATGTGCAAGCACACTAAGAGGCATTTCAATCCCTTCAATATAAATTAATTAAAAGTCCTGTGCCATCAGTGTGTTGGGGGAAATTGAAAATGGCAGAGCTTTTCGGACTCATCCAGCTAATGCTGAGCGAGCTGACAGCGGGAGTCACCTGTGTGATGTTTTTTTTTTTTCAAACGGGGATTTCTTGCTGCCTGCCTCTTGGATTTTCACTGCAGGAAATATATAATCAGAGAGTAGGCAGGCACAGACAGGATGCCAGAGGCTTACTTGCACAAGCTGCTCGCTGTGAGGTGAAACAGAGAGGTGGTTGGGGGGCAGGTGCGTTGGGGGTGTAGCGGGGGGGGGTAGATGGAAGGGGAGGACAGAAGGAGGCCAACACAGAATATTAAAGGATTAAAGGAAAGGACAGTGAGGGGAGGTGGAACACGAATAATAGAGAAGTTGGATGGGACAAAGAATAGGAAAATAGATGAAGGAAGGGGGCGTGGAAGAGGAGAAGATGAAGGTAAGGAGACGAGACGGAAATCCAAAATTCAACACAGTCAGGCGTTAGAATATTTGAACTGGAGAAGATGGGATGGATTTTAAGGGCTTGGCTGTCAAAAATCCCTCACAGATGCACCTCTCACACAGACATTTGGGTGAGGCAGGGCGGGCACCCCGCTAATCTATTGACCTGGTGCCAAGAGGGGGATAAAAGCAAGAGGAGGCCAGAACCTTCGGGGACCATTTTCTTGAACCTCAGTGCAGCGGCTTTGACGTTCAGTTAAAATCACTTGGATCAAACGTTGCAGTAAGATCTAGAAGCAATAAAACAGATGTTTGGCAATTGTCAGCTGCTATAAGAATATCATTAAGAAGTGCTGTCCCAGTCCTATGAGCACATTTATCAATACGCCCCGGTGCCATTCATACGATCCATGAGCTGCTAAAGACCTTAGCTGTGAAGGGAAGTTTAGATATTAGGTGCAAATTATGAGATGGCTTTTTGAGAAGTGCTTGAACTGTAGCGGATTTAAAATAATCAGGCACCTGTCCAGGTAAAAGTGAGGAGTTGATAATAGGTGGCTGGAAGAATGTCCAGTGAACAGGAGGAGGATTTTATTTTAGTGATGACAGCAGTTGAATGCTTAGCAGTGACTGACTTAAATGCTAGCAAGGGTGCAAGGAAAGGTCAGGGAGAGTTTGAAAAGAAGGGATAATTAATAATAATAAATGGAAAAAACAGTTAAAATTGATAACTGAGGGCTCAGTTAAAATGCAGATTTTTTTTTTTAATATGTTACAGTAAAATAATTCTGCCAAAATCCCTGGATGTCCTTTTTGGTACTTTAGTCCGAGTGCTGCTGTGGACTCGTGGTTGATATTTATGTGACCTTTCGTAGTCACAATGGGATGTGATGGAAGAGTGATTTCATTCAATGAGTTTTATTACATTATTACTTGGTATCAGGAGGAACTGTCGTTATAGTGGACATCAGCACATTTCTCTATTCTCCTCTCTTCTTCGCCCACAAATCTACCAAACACATAGTTTAACTGTAAAACTTGAAAACTAAATGAATCCCTTTGGAGGTCATCAGTCATTTGATAGTATCCATTTGACACAAGCTCCGAGCCCCCTTGTTGGAACAGCGCGCTTCACTGCAGTGAAACGAGCTTCGGAGCTTCGGGATCATCTCCAGTGCTTGCTGACGTAGGTGCAAAGGAAGCTAGGAGGGCTAGCGACATTTAAATCAGCTGTGTGGCAGCACAACATCACGCCTGTGTTCATAATGGATACCAAAAGCTAAACATGCAACAGCAGAATATAGCTTTGCCATGTTATTGGCATGCGTCAACACATTCCTGACCTAGAAGGGAAGCGTTTTTGTTTTCCTTTGTTTTCTTGGGTGCGGGATGGACGAGCATGAACATCTGACTCAACAGGAGCTTCTCCTTCTCTCCTCAGATCTCATTAGGAGACCTTAGGGGTAATTAGAGACCAGTGACCTTTGTTTAGATGGTATGACTGGTCTTCCCTTTATTCACCTCTGCCACTGAGCCCTTGCTGAATTATTACTGAGCTGCTCGTGGAACTGGAACTCGGATACAACATAATGTGTATGCAATGAATGAGGAAAACATTCTGAACATAAAATAATAATAATTCCTTTAAATTTTTTGGCCACAAAGTGTATACTCCAATACCTACAGCAGCAGCCCCCCATGCAGAGCAAGTTGCCACAGCATTGGAAAAGTAATAATAAGGCCAAGAATCATTTGAATCTGAGTCGCATAAAATCTTATAGGTTATATATCAGAATATAATCCTGCAAATGAGTCATTTTAAAACCGCAGCAGGGACGCAAACCTATTTTTAGAACAGGACGTGGAAGAAGCTCTCCAAAGTAAAACCACACCTGCTGTGCTGTAACAAAACATTAACTCCTACCTGCTGATGAGTCACAATCCTCAAGCAGATACCACAAAATGAATGCACAGCAAGTATCACATAGTGTATAAAACGCAATAAACATGACTCAGGAACTTTCATTTCATTTTCATTTGAAATGGTCCTGCACTGGTGGGAGCAAGGAGGCCGTCTCTCCTGCAGATTGGAATGGAGTGAAACACCCATGGATATAAACTGTTAGTACTCCACTGGCAAATGATGTTACATAAGAGAAGTGGGATGTATCATATGGGAGCCTGATGGAGGTTTAGATGGTGGTGGATAGAAATAAAAGAGCCAGAAAAAGTGCCCAGCAGTTAGGACATGAAGCAGCTAATAGCTTACCTCAAAGTGTTCTCTGTTAAACGTTTTATGAAGTTTTAATGAGGCAATGTCATCGGTGATTTTCTTATTACTTTAGATTAATCATATCAGTGTAATATGAAATCTGAATAGGAAATGGTGCCGGAAATTACGCTGTTTGAAGTGCAAAAGGGTCAATTCGCTGGCCTAAAAGCACAAAGAGGAACAGCCATAGCTAGCGGGAATGAGAAGGAAAATATCTCATGAATTTCATTATTTCCATCTGGGTCCAAAAGACTTTATCATACAGATGCACGTGACACTCTGACCGAATGACAGCGCTCCATAATCACTTCAGAGATTTAAATTCTTCTTTAGCGACTGCGGTTCAGGCGGAGAGGAATTTTTCTCGCTCGGGGGAAACACACGAGAGCCGTTTGCATCTCTCCAAGGGCAACGTCAGTGCGACTGAGGTCACACATGCCAAGAATATGTTCAAACCCGGCCGAGACTGGAATGAATAAGAGATGAATATGTGCAGAGAGTCAGTGTGTGAGGATCCGACTGACTATCGTGTGTGAAATGAGCTTAGTTTGAAAATGAAACATTCATCACTTTAAAAAGTGACACCTCCTCTAAAGCTCTGACTGACAGCGCAAATTGGTACACAGCATGCCTGAATACTTTCCAAAAGTGCTTACATAACTAATCCTTGGTGAGCAAAATATCAACCAGTGATTGATTGATTGATTATTATACTATAGGCTGATGTTAAGACTACATTAGCCAGGTCTGAGATCAGTCAAGTTCCAAACCAAACAGTGCCCATTGAATATTATTCATACTGGTGTCTTCCTGTTGTTCACAGAGAGAGCTGATTGTGAGGAGGAAAGAGATTTGCCAATGTTTATTTGCAAACATTTGACGTATGATATATTTCCACAAATCTGTGCATAAAGCTGTACACCTAAAATGAGGATGCTTGGTTACAAGGCAAAGGACAAACTATGGAAAATGAGCATTACTTGCGCTTGTAAATTACAATGATATTAATGCAGCAATAATCTTTCAATCAAAATATTTTTTTGGCCACTTTTGTACAGACCTCCACAACATGCTGAACTTCACACGGTTGACATAGATTATATTATGTCGACCTATTATGACACATCATGGCCTCATCAAGTTGAGAGGGAAAGAGACAAAAACCTCATCATCACACACAAACAGGAGAGGCCAAGAATGAGACAAGTCAGAGAAGAGAGAAGAAAACCAATAGACGGAAACGATCACCACATGCAAGGAGCTCAAGGCCTTTTCTAAAGCATATTGAATAAAAAATGTTAGCAGTGAAAAATATGTAACTGATAAACATGTTGGCCTTCTGCTCTCTACGTTTCTATTTATTCATGTCCGTCTACAACAAATCCGTTTTCGCTAGCCATCTAGCCAATTCTCCACTTCAGATAGAGCCATAAATTGATTGCAAAGTCATACATCCTCCATGTGTGGGCTGATACAGAGAGGATTCAGGTAATTTGATGGAGCAAAAGAAGCTCAGATTTGATTTGCACAAAGACCAGGAGACGTTACACAACGTCCCCCAAGGACAAACTCTGAGTCAGCAATAAATTAGATAAGGAGAAGGGCTTCAGAGTCCTGTGCTTTGGAATCTTGGCACATTTTTGAGCAAAGCTGCAACACACACGCACATGCAACAGCACACACACACAGTCTTGGCTCAAAACTGTTAGCAAGGGTTGATGACTAAAACACTAAGGAGAAACCACAGGAGAAAAATGACTTTATGATTTTTCCAATCGCATGGTAATGCTAGAGGTCTGACTACCTCAGCCGTAAGAAACCAAACAGCGATCCAACACTACACTGAGTGGATCAAAACTGGACATCAACTGATATGAGGTACCATCAAAGCGTAGAAGCTTCTTGGGTTCTCTAATTTGCTATTTCTATCTATTACACGTGCTTCCATGTTTCATGACTGTCTCGTTCTTCTGCAATGGTTTAATGTCACCCGACTTGAGAATTGGTGCCACCAACAGTTTATCTCGATACGCCTGACTCCCAATATTCAGTATAGAGGAATATAGCAGAAATGCACATACATTTTTATTTTGCTGATCTTTCTGGAATTTATTTTAAGATTTCCATTAAATTTGGATTGAAACTTGGCTAATGGTTGTTTTTTTGAGGATTAACCGATTGTCAAAATTGTTGTTGATTAATTTATCATGCCACCATGATTTGCAGCACTTTAATGGCTGAAACAGCAGGCTCTTGTGTGTGTTGATGAAAGCCCCTGCTGTTGACTCTTTTTATTCTGCTTTGCTTTATTCTTTATCAATAAAGATAAAGATTAAATTGACTGTAATAAGACAGCACATATCCTAAAAGTCTCACATGGTGGAACAAAACACCATGTGTGACTTTTTTAGGGCTCTCCCTGAAGTTACAGTTCAGCTTCTCTATCTGGCAATAAAATATTGAAATACTGATATATGAAATGGTATATGAAATACCATCCTCATATTCCTTGTCTAGTGTTAGGTTACTCCCCTCTCCCCTGGACCAACCTGGGGTCGAAATGTACAGCTGACTCTTTTTCCGACACATTTAATCGAGTGTGTGTCTGTGTATTTTTGCTCCCTGTGTCCTGTGAAGTTACTTTATTTAGCATTTACACAATCGGCACCCTGCAGTAACTCCTGCCATTCAAGGAGCTCTGATTAAGCGTGGATAATTTGATTAAATGGTTAACATGAGTGGAAAAAGAATGAGTGATTGAGTAGGTCAGTCTCCGCTCTCCTGTATGGCACCCACACTGTTCATTTCTTCCTTCCTGTCATAGACTGCAGTCACATTACTGCCATGGCATTTGCTCCCATGTAGCTTTGCTGCCAAATATCCAGTGAAACAGCAGGCAGCAGCTGTGACTGTGAACTTATCAGCCATAATAGCACTTAATAAAGGCAGCACCAAAGACATAAAGCATAGGCCTCAATACAAATTGGTACAATATGAACACGATTTCAGCTTGTATTAAATTCACGTTTGGGCCCCACCCTTAGAAAAGAGAAAAAGATAGCCAATGAATTATTTCAGTCTCAGTTCTGGAGGTTGCTACGGAGTTCTTGACTCATAAACAGTAACCATAATACATCATACACACAAACATGTAGTTCTTTATAAATGACAAGTTTATTCAACAACTAACTACACAAGCAACTAACTACTAAACACAAATGGATGAATAAATGCATGATGAATGTAATGAACGGCAGACAATTAATGAATGAAGCAATGAATACACAAAAATAAAGCAATGATTTATTCATTGGCGAGATGGCTTAATTTGTGTGGACAAAGGAGACTGCAGCGTTTGGAAGAATTGGGTTTAGGTCAAGTTCCTTACAATCCTAACCGTGGTGCTGTTAGGACCCAGACGTTGCAGCAGACTGGAGCAGGTTTCTTCTGAACTGGTAGCAGCAACTTAGGAGCGCTGACCATGTGCCAGGATGACGGTAGAAGAAGGAGCAAGTGACAGTAGTGTGCAGTGTCAGCAGTGTAGAGCACAAACAAGAGGGAGTGAAGAAGACATCTTTGATTTCTCCTCCTGTTATAGTCTCTGTTAAGTGGCCAGTGTCTGATGCCAATGGCGCCAAACTTCCTCATCCCATTTCTAATAAATTAACATCTGATATGACCCACTAAGTAATAAGGTAAGTTCTCCTTTATTGATCCCCATCAAGAAATTCATCCTCTGCATTCAACCCATCCCATTATGTTAGGAACTTCAGTTCTAAGCCAATGCCTTGGTCGAGGGAAACCCACACAAACTACAGATTTGAATCCAGAACCGTCTGTGTGCTGCTGACAGCTGTGAGGCAACAGTGCTAACCATCGAGCCAAACAGGCCAGTGTTCCCTGTATCAGATGTGCTTTTTCTCCCCCCCGAGAGGGATGAACAGAAGAGTGCTGTGTGTGTTCTCATACTACAAACTTTGATCAATTCAACAAATGTTATGCTGATTTTATCTCTGCAAACAGTCTAAAGGCTCTGAATCTGAATCTTTTCCAGATTAAATGGATCAGTGCAAACAGTCCCTGTTAGATCAGGGTCTATTGTCCCTGCAACAAAATCAGCATGTTAAATTACAATGTCCTACATTTTATGTAATGGCCATACTAAAAATAACATGTCAATTAATATACATTGATTTCTACATTATAAAGTCAGTCCCTTTGTCCCTGTTTCATGTCTTTTTGGAATGTGGGTCTATCCTATCATAAATTGGTCATTTGTCACTAAACTTTCCATTAGTTTCCATTGAGTCCTGGCACGTGAACAGCACCATTAGGAAAGGCCCACTCCTTTCTCAGCGAAAGAGGTCACCCTCATCATCATCACGCTACACACTTAAAGGGATAAGGGTTTGTTACTGTCATGTTATGTTCTGATCATCACTGTGTTCAGAAATGTTCCAGATAAAGATGTTAGGGACAAGTGGTCTGCTGAAGCAGGTTAGTGAACAAGTAAGATTAAAATCACAGCCTCGGTTTCAATGTTATTGTGCACTTGATAGAGTTATTTAGGTAAGATGGCAGCATTTCCCCAAATGATGCACTTTACATCATTATAGTGGTCCAAAGCTAAAAGGGGGACCGTCAGGAGGCACCCCTGAAAGACGTCCTGCCCACACGAGAGGTTTGTGTCTGAACTGCAAGCACAAAGTCTGACGGCAAGCGAGAGAGCTGCAGCGCGACGCAAAGAGGCAGCATATGTTAAAATGTTTCCTAGCAATACGTTAGACACTAGATATAATCCAGATGTGTCTCATTTGTTCAAAAACACATATTAGATGATTGCAGTACACTATTGGCGAAGCTTCTCTCATAACAAACTGCCTCAATACAGGATTTAAAAAGTCTTATTAACAGGATCGTGGAAACAGATCCAGCACATCTGTTTGATTTTTTTTTTTCTCAGAAAAAATTCTAGTAAATGAATACATTGTCCATCCAAAGCCATCAGTTTCAAACTCTCTGCTGTCACCATGTCCCACACTGAATCTCTGCAAGTCAAGGCAAAGCATTTGCTTATAGAGCACGACAAACATTTGCACAATTCATTTAACAGCCACAAACACAGCTTTAGGTTGAAGAATGTGAAATGAATGATTTGGTTAGTTTAACTCAGTTAGGATCACACACAGCTCAGATACCTGATTAACATCTGACACTCCAGAGTCCTGCAGAAAAGAAATACTCCTCCCTGAATACCAAAATAGTACAACCCTCCTTGTGTCTTCATTGAGTATGCGAACGGTGATTGGCCACAGGTTGTTGTGTATATGCAGTTTGATAGGCTTTTTAACCCTTGCTCTCCTCCTCCTATTAATTCCTTCCCCCGCCATTTGACTACTAGCCAACATACTGAAGCTCAGCCAACCTCACACACTGACCTTTCTTCAACCTTGACTTCTCAGTGCCTCCTTAGTCTTGTCTTTGCACTCTTGTATTTTATCAGCAGTGTTGTCAGCCATTGATGGCTCTGACCTTATGTGTTATATAACAGTACAAGAGAGCCAGAGCGGTTAGAACGCCGTTCATTATATCTCACTGCTTTTATTTCTGTAGGGAAGAATACTAGTGTACAAAACACAATTGCAACAAATGCATCTGTAAACACATAAACGCAGAGTTGATATTGAGCTCAATATCACATTAGCTCCACATTAGCGATAAAATAGTTTATTCGCTAAAGTAATAATGGTCGACAAAACAGACAATGTTCTTATAAAGGCAGCATTTCAGGCAATAATGAGTTCATACATACCAGGATCTGACTTGGAGAATGTGTCCACGTCCAGTAGACTCCTGTGGAAACAGCAAAGGTTCAGGAAAATGTTATCCTTTCAGCCCTTTTAAATGTTTGGAGACAATGTCTTCACTTGTTCAACGTCTCAGCTGAGCCCCGGAAGTTACGTCACGGGCAGTCTTACACTGACCCCTGAGGTATTCTGTGAAATTAACATCTCAAGAGATTGTACTGCCAACCTTGTCCCTGAAATGCAAGCCATGGTAAATATATTACAAGATATTGCATTGCTTTTTGAAAGTTATTTTGTTATTGAGGGTAAAAATGGGATCTTTGAGCAGAGGTTAGAGTTACCGCTTGCTGTGCTGACATGTTTTACACACAATCTGCAGATCATTGGTGAAGATAGAGTATAACGAAGGCCCTAGACAGCTGCCTTGCTGAACCCCTCAGTCTATGACATTCCAGTTTGAATAGCTGCCATTCATAAAGAAGACTCTTTTGTTTCCTCCCTGAGAGGTAGCACCTGAACCATGAGATTGCACTGGAAGTGGAAGCCCAACACTGCAGCTTGCCAATAAGCAAGGTATGATTAAATTTCTGATCCCACTAACTTGTTGCTATACCTGTTAGGCGGGTATCGGTCATATGTGCAAGTGTGGTGCTTATTCAATAACCTTGAAACGTAGATTGTTGTCGTAAAAGTGATCCATAACTTGCTTGAATAGTATTTTTTCAATTACTTTACTTAATAATGGTAAAATACTTAAAGGGTGACTGTTTGGACTGTTAAGAATGTTGTTTTTGTCTTTCGGAAGTGGATTTTGGCTTCCTACCATACAGTCGGAACCCCCCATCAATTCGGCATTGATTGGAGAAGTAAGCATTGTGCTGTCTGGGTTGTCTATGTCAGGGGAAGTGGACTGACTTTGTGTCCTTCATAATCCCATTCTGAATCAGAGTATGTGATACTGTTCCCACACTGTATTTATTACCATTTCTTATTTTAACAATTTAAATCATATATTGAGCAAAGTATATTCCCATAATTTTTACTAATCCTGTATTTGTAATACTTTAAACTTGTGCTAATTTGTTAGTTGACAGTAGACTTGTTTTTCTGACCAGCATTTTCCATCAAAGTCATAAGTTCCAGGAGTTTATTTATCCATGGAGCACTTCAGCTTACAGTACATATTTTCAGCTTTGCATGCCAATTTGCTATACATTCATAAATATGTTTATTTCAGGGTTGTTCTCATTGCACACTGCAAAGTGAAAGTGAAAGTGATTGCTATAGCAGATATATATATATATATATATATATATATATAACATGTGGTCAGCTGAGTGAGTGAGACTATGGATGAACATTCGCCATGTTTTGTTGCTGTAGGTGTTTCTGAGAACCAGAAACCTGAAAGAAATAGTTTGACATTTTGGGAAATACACTCATTTGTTAGATGAGGAGACTGATGCCACTGTCATGACTGTCCAAAGGCATACATATACTGTATATACTGTATATCTGTCTACCAGCACAAACTCATCACAGGGGAAATATATATTTAGTCCCGCACATAATCCCCTCTGAAACCACAACTTGTTCTTTTTTACACTTTTTACACAGATTAAACAAATAAATTGTACAGATTTGAGCTGTAAAGGTGCTGGTAGGCAGATTTGGTTACCTTCAGACAGATCCAGACTAGCTGTTGCCGCCTGTTTCCAGTCTTTATATTAAGATAACATAACCAGCTGCTAGCTGTGGCATTTGTCTTTATGTATCAAAAGATCTTACAAAAACCCAATAATTTAAGGCAAAACAAGAAATTTACAGTAGTTTCTTGTGCAAAACCAAGGCCAAAACTGATAAATACTTAAATTGTTTTGAATATTTGAAGGGAAACGAAAACACAAAGAACTTCATCATTTATCTTCCCATCTGAGCTGTCTGACTCAAGTATTTGGCCACTTCGTGTCTGGCTGATCCCAGGAGGGACTGTACAGGATCAACAGCTTCTCGATATTCAGACTGTCTTTCACTGGAAAGACAGTCAGCACAGCACCAGGCAGGAGAGCAGGCTTACAGTCACACAAAAACCCTGACTGAGTTCAGTCAGCCAGTCAGCTAAATCAGCCTGCCACCAAACAGTAAACCCAGGTACAATAAAATACAGTTCAGATCAGTAATAAAGCGTGCATGCCTGTGAACATGGCAATCCACCGGGTCATTGGCTGGACTCAATGCACAAATCAATGGAGTCGAAAAGGATTTTGAGTCGCTTTGATGGGATTTAACCATTTTACCTGAGAGTAAAGGGCATCAGAGGCTCAAAGGTCATGAGAGAAAGAACAGACCGATAGAAAAATAGATAGATAGATTTAACACTTTAATGTTACTGTATCTGACGTGATGCAGGTGCATCTCCAGACTTTTAATCTGGGTTTAACCTGAAACATCACCTATCCTCATGAGTACGGGAGTTTGACCTTACCGGCACGAAACGGTAACTTCTATTTTAGTTGCAGGGACTCTGGTGTTGAGCGGGTCGAATTCCCCTATTGATGCCATCATCTCGACCCACGACGCTAATGAGCATCCGCAAAGACAGAAAACGCGATCTGATCATTCACAGCGGGATCGTGATTGCAGTACATCCATAGTCGGGATCTTCCTCCGGTGTTACGCTTCTGGGGAAGAGCGCAGCGGCGGAGTGGAGAGAAGGAAGCCGACTGACAGAGAGAGAGAGAGAGAGAGAGAGAGAGAGACGGGGAAAGTTGTGAGACAGATTGAAAGTTCATTCATCCTTCATGCGTTCCCGTTGCGCTCCATCCGAAGGAGGAGGAGGAGGAGGAGGAGGAGGAGAAGGAGAGCGCAGCCAACAGGGAGCACCGGCAACAACACGGTGCTCTCTCTCTCTCTCTCTCTCTCTCTGTGTACATTTACTCACCTGTTACCTATTAAACCTCATTGCTCATCAAATATTTTCCTAGGCTTCAAAATTAGCAGAGGTTAGTGGTTCTTAACCCAGTGTTCTACATGTTTGCATCTATCCGAACGATTGCTCAGATCAATATGCGTTGGAGTGCTGCTGTGGTGGCTGGTTGTTTGAGCTGACTGTTTTGGAGACTGCCTCAAAAGATAATGAAATGAAATGCAGTAACAGAGCACAGAACGTGCACTCAGGGTAATGCTGAACTGATGGATGGCTTGTGGTAGCACGGATCTGCTCCGGACTTCATGTGGTTAACACTTAATGGATCATCAACACATGTATGTTCCTTAAAAATTACACCATACATGAATTGATTTGGCACCAAATCAGCTGGATTCCAGCTGCATATAAAGGGAAGTTCAGACCAACGCATTTGCTCTGGAAGCAGAACAGGACTTCCTTCCTCCTGTTTCTTCCTTCCTTTCTTTCCCTTTAATCAAAATGTTGCTGCATGACTCAATGCGATGAAACCACTGGGTGTTGAAGCTGCCATGATCTGCTGTGTGCACTCGGTGTACTAAATGGATTTTGGAAGTGATAGAGGACATACGCAGGAAATGAAGAGTGGCAGGTGGTGGTCTGTGTGTGTGTGTGTGTGTGTATGACGGGGGGTGGTCACTAAGCGCCCAACAGCTATTTTATTTACCCCAGGTCTCCCTATGGCAAAGGACCACACGACACCACGTTTCCGATGGGAGTTATAAGGTTAACCTGAGAACAACAACCTGACTGTGAAAGCCTGTCGAGCAATCTCAATCAATGCAGACCCCCCACACCACTTCCCTGGACTTTACCTTGTAATAGCAAAAAGGGATGGCACATGCTGCATGTATTCACTGGAGCAGGTAATCAAACAGTCGGCCTCGCACACCCATGGTCAATTGGCTTAACAGAAGGAACAAGCTGTCATCTTCTAATGAGATGTCTGCGCTTCTAAATCTGGAAGGGCTACTCTGTAATTTCCCATTAATCAGCTCCCCTGAAAGCATCATGACACACTCTTTGAAGCCTCCCACTGTGAGCCCACCAACCAAGTATGATTTCTAAGCTTCTGCAAAAATAGCTGTGTTTTGAAGTGAAAAACAAAGCTGCAGAAGGAAGGAGGAGTGCTTAAATATATTGCAAGAACAATAGGGAGAGTCGTACGAGCCAAGGCAAGGTAATGTTTGGTATAAAGAAGAGCCCACTAAGGAGGCAGAAGTGAAAATGTTTTGCGGGCTGAAGATAACAGCAGTGGTGAGTGAGGCAGAAATGGAGGGAGGAAAGATGGAGGATGGGAGCCGGGTCAAGAACATATGAGACAGAAAGTAGAGAGAAAGTCTGGTTATTTTCCCCTCTCTGATCTCTTGATGATTTATAAAAGGATGTGTGATTGGACAATAACGTGGACAGAATGTGTGTGTGTGTGCGGAGTGGCAGCTAATTATTCAAGGAGGAGAAACCCTTGTTCAGTTTCCATTTCGCCGCAGAGCAAAGCAAAGTCAGTGACAAATCGTGAAAGCCTCCAGCGATAAGGTAAACAGAAAGAAATAGATATTTTCCTCATTTGTTGATTTTCTTCAGGTACCTTTTGCCTGGTTTCTTTCGCATTTGCATATCTGCTCTGAACCCATGTCAGAGAGCAGTGAAATACTGAGTGTGGGTTGTAGGAAAAGGTTTTGGTCCTGTTTCCTGGTCTAGCAAAAGCAAGGTAACAGCAACAGCAAAAAGGTATTTATATATTTGTTGTCTGATTAAGATGTTTTGTGATGATGAGTCAGATTGGGTTAAATTGCAACATCTGATTGATTTGTTGATCAGTTCTATAGAATCACTCCTTTTCCTGACCCTTCATTTTTTAACATGACTGAGTGTCTGCAGCAAGCTTCATGCACAGTGATGCTCTGAGCCAAATTCTAGCATCAGCAAGCTAACACAGAGTATTAAAGAAAACACTCTTTCTTATTGAACAGATGCTCTTGAATACTGATTCAGCGATTTTACATACATGCCAGCAATGTCGAAGTCACAGCTAACGTGCTGATATTTCACCAACGTTATTACAGTTCATCCCGAGGGGAACATGAATCATCTGAGACATCTGGCAAGGGTAAAGTTCAGGGTGGTGCTAGAGTAAAGGTCAGGGGATCACCAAAGTCATTTGGATTCATCCTCTGGGGATCATAAATGTCTGTACAAAATCTCATGGCAATCCATCCAATACATCTGGACCAAAGTGCTGAACGAATTCCTTTAAGGTGATATATGCTCTCTTTCTTTGCCATAGATTTCTAAATGTGTCATACATTATATGTTGTATAGAATATGACATTATATTCCCTCCTACTGTATGTGCACTGGAGGTTTCGCGTTCCTAATTGGCATCCAAACTAGTTGGGATGTCACATCCTGCTGGGTAAAACTGAGATTTAGGGTGAGCTCAGAGACACTTTCTTTGCAGCAGATGAAAACAGCCTTCGAGTGTCAAACTCTGCAAGTGCATCACTCAATGACTTTAAAATTCAACATTAATAATTTCACAAACAAGGAGTTTTGGGGTTTTTTTATGTTCTGTTTGGGTGATACTTCTGTTGCATGAATAATATAATAATAATAATAATTGGACCATTTAATCGTTTAATGGTCAATCATGATACACATATACACACATGCAGAGAACAATGCTCAAACACACACATACACACGTTGAAATGTATCCTCTGCTTTTAACCCATCCGGCCATCCTTCTTCCGAGGGGAGCTGGTGCAACGGTCAGCCTTCTATGGCGACCGGGGACCAAATCCAATGAACATGCCCTGTCCTGTCTTGGTCAGGGACAGGCAGC
>JAVQJF010009743.1:0-18216 GCA_036023855.1 Gadopsis marmoratus | reverse complement strand
TGTGCAATATATCATTTGTTTGGTTCACTTACTTCATAATGCTGCTGTGGTCATTACTTCATATGTCCATATTGATTTTAGTACGTGTGCTCTTCACCTGTTACTGTACCTCTTATCTGCAACAATGTAAATGTCTTGACTGTGAGACGATTAAAGGATTTCAGATTCTGATTCTGATGTAGTTTAAACTTTAACCCACAGCACAGTGTGTGTATGTGTGTGTGTGTGTGTGTGTCAAGTGTGTCCGTGTGTGTGTGTCAGGTGTGTCTGTGTGTGTGTGTGTGTGTGTGTGTGTCCGTGTGTGTCCGTGTGTGTGTCAGGTGTGTCTGTGTCCGTGTGTGTATCTGTCTGTGTGTGTCCGTGTGTCCGTGTGTGTGTCAGGTGTGTCTGTGTGTCCGTGTGTGTGTCAGGTGTGTCTGTGTGTGTGTATCTGTGTGTTCCAGTTGGACCAGTTTGACGAGGTGTGAATCAGCAGAGTGAAACCACAAACACTGATTCACTGAACGTGCAAACAGTCAGCTGATCAACTGCTTCTGATCAGAAGATCAATAATGTTATGGTGAGCTAAATGGCCAAATGTCTATGGACAGCTGTCCCAGTGTCACTGCCGTCTTCAGGCTGTTGACATGTACCTGTTCTCAGGTGAACTGAGCCACAGTGTCAGAGGCAGCTGATGAGACGGGCGTCCGCAGACTTTTGGTCATGTACCTCCTCTGCAGGTGTCACTTCAGCTCCTTTGTTACACTGTAGCGTTGCTGCTGACTGTAAACTCTCAAACACCAAAACTCTAAACGCTGTTTGAGCCACAGTCAGAATGAGACTGTCAGCGCCCCTACAGGCTGCAGCGTTCATTACTGCATCAACAAACGGTGGACTACATTTCCCATGAGCACTCACAGCTGGACGTCTCCGTGCTGAGGACGAGGACGGTGACGTCGTCAGTCTGCGATTGCTCGTTGGAGTCGGTGACGGTCAGTTGGAAGACGTAGGAGCCCGGCTGCAGGTTGGAGAGTCGCACCTGGTCAGATAGATCCGTCTTCTGCAGAATCACATTCACAAATATCTTCATTTAAATCTCTGAGCCGCAGACACAAACAGGAAGTACAAAACCCGTGGGGGCGGGGCTTAACGCAGGTAGAGGTAAGGAGGCTCAGTTTTTACCTCCATGGTGACGCTCTGGCTGCCGCTCTGCTGAGTCCAATGGTAGCTGCTGATGTGGGCGCGGCCCAGCGCCAGGCTCTCGATGCCGCTGAGCGTCACCGCCTCCCCGGGCTGGACGATGACATCAGGACTTGTGATAGCGATGGGAGGAGCCATCTTACCTGGACACAGTGATGTCACAGATTATTTTTATCTTTATAAACAATCTTTCAGGATGAAGATCGTGGTTTTATTTGGGACAAATGAGTCACATGACAGCAGCCCACCTGATCATGTGACTCACTGACCAATCAGAGCTGAGCTCAGCCCTGACGCACAGAAGTCATCAATCAATATTTCTTCAGGACAGAAGCAACGACAATAATTAGTTATAAATCACTTCTCACCAACCAACCAGACTTTGTGTAAATGTGTGTAGTGTTGTCCAATCAGGAGCAGCCAACCATGTAAACAGGAAGTGGCTGTATAACCTTCAAATTAAAGTTCAGGAGTTGAAATGATTCATTAGTGACTGATCTGATTAAAGATGTCCTCCTGGGTGTCTCTACTGGTCCTGCAGGCCCGGACTCACCTGGCTTCTTCGGCCCCTGCAGGTATTTCAGGTACACGGACGGTCTGACGTAGCTCATGTACCCGGGCTGGTTCACGAACCTGCACACGAAGCGGTTCCTGTGGACGCAGTTGAACAGGACGCAGGTGCGTTTGTCCGCCGCCGCAGCGGCGTCGCGCGGCTCCAGCAGCGCGAGGCTGCAGCGCGGGACGCCGCAGCACACGAGCTCACAGGCCTCCGCCGACTGCACATGCGCAGTGACCAGCAGAGCCGCTCCCTGCTTCACCGCGTCCTGCGCGTCCAGCACGAAGTCCCCCTGACCGGAGCGGAAGGTGCCGCAGTCCGCGTCCTGCGCCGCTCCGGAGGGCCGCCGGAGGAGGAGGAGGAGGAGGAGGAGGAGGAGGGAGGAAGAGGAGGAGGAAGGAGGCATCTTCAGCTGCTGTCAGAGTGAATGAAGCAGGAAGGAAACGGTCTCAGGCCGACAGAAGAACCTTTAAACGTTGAAGACAGAAGCGCTGCGGCGGCCGGTCCTCTGTCTGTCTGTCTGTCAGGCTCCTCAGGTGTGTCTCACCTGCTCAATACAGGAAGAGACGCCAGGCAATGACGTCACGCCGACGTCACTCAGGTGTGGCGGAAGAGAAGGAAGCAGCAGATCAGTGACTTCATATCTGTTCAGCTTATCAATAAACATTTTAAGTTTTATGTCTTTAATGTATAAAATACTTATTGATTTGATATCAGTGAACAAATAAAATGAGTTAAACATTTAATTAACAAAAACAAAGAAATCCAATAAAGAGAGCGAACGCAGGAGGAGAGGATGCAGGAGCAGGACGTGGACCTGTCCCACCCCCACCCCCCTCCTGCTACCTCCACCTTGTCCCTCACAATGGTGAGGAGTGAACTCAGAAGGAAGGCTGCAGGCCCAGATGGCATCAGCTCAAGGCTCCTCAGATCCTGCACAGACCAGCTGTGTGGGATAGTGGAGATCCTCTTCAACCTGAGCCTGAAGCAAAGGAGGGTTCCACAGCTGTGGACAACATCATGTGTGGTACCTGGGCCAAAGACTCCCCACCCCAAGGATTTCAACAGCTACAGGCCGGTGGCGCTGACATCACAGCTGATGAAGACCCTGGAGAGGCTGGTCCTTGGCTGTCTTCGGCCCCTTGTGAGACCATCGATGGACCCGCTGCAGTTCGCCTATCACCCTGGCATCGGGCTGGATGATGCTGTCATCTACCTGATGCAGAGATCCCTCTCTCACCCGGAGAGGGGCACTGTGAGAATCAGGTTTTTTGACTTCTCCCATGCTTTTAACATAATCCAGCCCATTCTGCTGGGGGACAAGCTGGAGAGCTCCGGGGTGGATCACCACCTCACCTCCTGGATCCTGGACTACCTCACCAACCATCCGCAGTACGTGAGGACCAGGGAGTGTCATTCTGACACAATTGTTCCCCCAGGGAACGGTTCTCTTCACCCTCTACACTGCAGACTTCACCCATAATACACCAACCTGTTACCTGCAGAGGTTTTCTGACGACTCTGCCATTGTCGGCCTTATCTCTGATGTGGACGACAAGGAGTACAGAGAACTCACGCAGGAGGAACCACCTCCAGGTCAACACAGGGAAGACCAGAGAGCTGGTGGTGCACTTCAGGAGGCACCAACATTCCATCCAGGGACTGGACATTGAGATTGTAAAATCTTACAAGTACCTGGGAGTTCACCTGAACAATAAACTGGACTGGACAGATAATTCTTCTGCTCTGTACAAGAAGGGACAGACTCTATCTGCTGAGGAGACTGAGGTCTTCAGGAGTGCAGGGGCCACTGCTGAAGACCTTCTTTGACTCCGTCACTCCATCAGCCATCTTTTATGGAATGGTCTGCTGGGGCAGCAGCATCTCGGCTGCCGACAGGAAGAGACTCAACAGACTGGTAAAAAAGGCCTCCTCTGTCTTGGGGAGCCGTCTGGACACTGTGGAGGTGGTGGGAGACAGGAGAATGATGGACATGCTGTCCTCCCTGCTGGACAACACGTCCCAGCCCCTCCAGGACACTTTGTCTGCACTGTGCAGCTCCTTCAGTGACGGGCTGCTTCACCCGCGGTGTCTCGCGGGTCCTCACTTCCTACACTTATGTGCAATATATACACTTTATACACTTTATAGTCTACTATTGTTATTACTGGCTGCTTCTTCTCTGCACTAATAACTGTAACTGTTATAAAAACATCACTGTGCAACATATCATGTGTTTGGTTCACTTCATAATGCTGCTGTGGTCATTACTTCATATGTCCACTTTATAATGTGGTAACTTTATTTATTACCTTCATATAGTAGGTTCATTACTTCTGTAATAATAATCACTTCTTTTACACATAATGCTGCTACTCTTATTACCACTTATTGGTTTGATGTTGTTACGTGTCCTCTGCACTGTAACAACGTAAATGTCTCCACTGTGAGACGATTAGAGGATTAGAGGACAGCACCCCACATCACTGCATCTACCACCAGAGGGCAGCAGAACAGCCTTTTCAGACGCGTCCTGGTTCCTTAGTAACGACGGGGAATCGAACCCGAAACTAACCAGCCGTCCTGTCTCCTGCAGGAGGACGAGGAGGTCCCGGAGCTGGATCGAGTCTCAGCAGAGACCCGGACTCTGACATGTCTGCCCAGCAGAGGAAGTGGGTCGCCATGGCAACCTGTGAGCAGGGTGTTGGACGTCAGACTGTCAGTGTTCAGACGGAAACCAGCTGTCAGACACGTGTTTGCTGTTTTTACTCAACTCTATTGTACTGAGCCATCAATGTCAGTGTGCACTCCAACCAGCGGGGGCAGTATAACATGTAACTGAGAGCGGAAGTGACGTGTGTATCATTGTGGCGAAATCGTCCAATCAGCGCAAGAAGTTTAAAACCAACTTGGTTTGAATGTTGATGTGTGTTTTGTGCGGCGTTTCTGAACTTTAAGGTAAGAAAATAGCTGTTAATCCAATAAGTCACGTGGTTGTGAAGCAGCGCGCATTGAAACGCGTTTTAACGGAAGCCGAAAGCTGCAGTCGAGCGTTAGAAACTCAAATATCTCGCGTTTTTCACAAAACATGTCGGCGGAGGTTCGTTCAGAGTGAAGGCTGAATATGACGGGATGTTCGTCATCAGTGCGCTGTTTGAACAAAAGCAACTTTATTGATTATTTTGTGTCTGGCTGCAACTTTCACGTTACCACGTGTTGAAACAGCTGACAAACATGAAGTCAGATGATACTAATAACTATCTCTATGAAATATTAACTCACTCTCTTATCTTTTACATTATTATCTGTCATGACTATTGTACATTTCTAACGACTCATCATATATTGCTCATTGACAGGAGACAGGAGATGATTGTAGCGGATTGATTGGTTCAGGCTGACAGGTGTGTTCTGATTGGTCCATCAGGTCCAGGTGTCATGGCTGAGGGGCTGGTGGTTCAGGCGGGATCGTAAGTGTTCATCTTCTTTGTACTGACGTCAGTTATTTAAGCATCTGCTTCATCCCATCGTGCTGATGATGAAGGTCAAAGTACGGCAGGCCGCAGAGGCCAAAGCTCCTCAGTCAAATTTAACAATCTGTCACGTGATCTGAACTTTACCAGCTTTATTGGTCAGCAAACGTCACGCAGTCTCCTCTCTGACACCATGTGTTTCCCTATTGGCTGCAGGTCGGCCTATCAGAGCGAGTCATCAGTAGAGACGTACCTGAGCACAGGGGCGGGGCTTCCGGAGGAGGGCGGGGACACTCAGTGGAGTGCGTACTGTAAAGACCTGCTGATGAGAGGAGGAACAGAGTTCAGCTTCGAGGAACTGAGAGCTGAAAGATACAAAAAACACAAAGAGCAGGAGCTGGATGGTGCGTTCACTGACCTCATGACGCGTTCGCTGAGCTCATGACGCGTTCAGTGACTTCGGGACTGAAGGTGTGTTTGTTTTTGCTTCCTGTAGAGAAGCTGAGGTGTCTGACGGAGGTGAAGGAGCAGCTGAGTCTGGAGCTGCAGGAGAAGAAGAAACTTTTACTGCTCAGGATGTCTCAACAGCAGGTACACTGATACTACAGATACTGCTGATAGTACTACAGATACTACACATACTACTACTGTAGATACAGTACTACTGTAGTATCAGTGTGTGACTCGTGATTCAGCTGTTGCTCTTTGAGGAGATGAAGCGCATCATGTGACCTCTCAGCAGGTACAGATTCAGGTGTGTGGTCTCTCTGCAGGTGGATCACGAAGGCTCCTCCTTCCAGATATATGACGAGTCCCAGTCTGCTGCTGCACGGCCTGCTGGGTAATAAACACACAGCTCTTCGCCTCCATGTAAATCAGCTGAAGCCAAACTTCTCACGTCTTTCTCATCAAACAGGAACTCTGACGAGCTGCAGGACGATGTTTTTCTCCGACCTGACGAGAGAGGACTGTGTCTGAAGGTCCAGTGTCCACCCCCAGGTGAGTCCCTGATCCTCCACCACTTCCTGCCTGTGGCTCTCAGCTCTGGGCCCATTGGTTTCTATTGAAGACATAAACACAAACCTTTAGTTTGGTGTTTGAAACAGCTGCACGCTGCAGTTTTATCCATTGAACAGCAGGAAATAGTGACTTTGTTGGGGACTATTTTCAGCGGTGGATGGATCCACATTTGGTGATCTGAGTATTCAGGGCAGCATGATGGTGGGTGTGTGATTGACAAGAAAGAAAACAAAGAACATTGGTCAATTTAAAGTTTCTTTTTAAAGCTCCAGTATGCTGGTCCAGGTGATCCTGGTCTAGGTGAGTCTCAGTACCTGCTCTCCCAGATAATAACCAGCTGTATCTTGTGTGTTTTTGTCTCAGGTTTTGTCGGAGCCTCTGACCTCTTTCAGGTTTGTTCCTTTAAAAACTCTTCAAACCCTCAGGTACAGAGAGCAGGGTCCCGGGTACATGTGTCACTGAACCTCCACCCACACAGCTGATGCTCTGCTACACTGTAAATAATGAAACAGTTGAGAAAAGGAAAATCTTTAAAGCAACAAGCTGAGATCTGGTTCCGGTGGTTCTGCTCAGCATCTGGTCGCCGGCTCTCTGTAACTCTGTCGGGAACAATCTGCTTCACGTCTTCACTGAGTCTCGTCTGTCTCTCTGCAGACAGAACATGTGAGCCAGCCTGGACTACAGAACAAGAACCAGTCCTCTGCTCCACAACACAGCCATCAGGGAGGGACCACTGAAGACCTCCAGACTCCGGTGGAGTCCCGCCCCCCCACCGTCTCTCAGAAACCAGCCTCAACAACCAGAAAGGAGCTGAGTCCCATCCAAGAGACCAGTGTGGAGGCCACCTCTGTGACCTCGCTGGGGGGGCTGTCAGCTGGAAACGGCAGTCCACTGCAAGAAGACCAGGAGGACCAGGACCAGGCGGTCCCTGTTCCATCACATGGTGAGTCGTCCCCTTCAGACAGGATGAACTTCAGAGGCAGCTGGGACTCAAACCTTCACTGTGTCAAATGAGACATTTCAGGAACATTTAATAATCAGAGAAATCAAAGCTTTAAAAACGTACAGAACCACAGACACGAAGCAGTTGGTGCGACGCTGTGAGAACTCCGTCCTTATAGTCAGTTATTGATCGTCGCATTCACCCTTTGTTATGGGAACGTTGGGCCTTTCTGTACCAGGTGGGGGCGCTGTGGATCCCTGTGACCCGGACATACGGCAGCGGCTGCTGGACCTCTGTGATGTAATTTCTTCTCCAGACCTCCACTCCGAGCCCCGCCCCCTTCCTGCTGTGGAGGAGCACAGCTGTCTGCAGCTGGGTACGAGTCTTATTATTGATCCATCCAACATGGCTGCTGATCACTTTAGTTTTGATTGATCGGTTGTTTCAGCTTCGAACGTCTGCATCTACAGTTCCTGTCATTACAGTGGAAACTCTCACTATGGGATGATTATTAGAACCTTATATTTAGTACTTACTGTTGTTGGAGTTTGATTGTTTCAGAGGTGACTGATCTCAGCACCTACTGTAGCTGATGACTAAATTGATTAGTACTGTAATATTAATGTCATCATCAGGATGTAACTTCTACACAAGAAGTATTAAATCCTGTTCCTTATTATAACAGATCAGTGGTTATTGATTGCTGGCTGTGTTGTGTCCACCAGGGGGCGACGTGCTGGACATCTACTCCAGAGTCGTGGACACAGGAAGTCTCTCCGTCTTTACAGGAGCCACAGAGGACAAATATGTGGTCATCAAGGTGAACCTGCTGGCGTCTGAACACCTGAACAGTAAAATAATTAGTAGACATTGTTACTGTCAGCCACGACTCCCAGGGTGCATTTCACTTCCAAACAGCCAATCACAGCGCACCAGTCTGTTGTTGAAGCTGATAAAACATTCAGCGGTTTAAATCGGCTCACTTCCTGATTCTGGGTCAGTTTGGGATGAATTCAGTAACCATGGTGACTGGTTTTTGGTCTTCGCAGCTGATGGGTTTCTTCTCCATAGCAACAGCAGCCGAGGCTCATGGGTATTCTCATGGGGCAAAACTGTATGTCAGTGTGTTGGAATTATTCTGGTCTAATCTGCACACGTGTGTGAGATAAGTCTGGTCTCCATGGTGACGCTGTGTTTACCTGCTGCAGGTGGACAGCTGCTCCGTCCCCTGGGATTTCCATCAGTTTCAGCGTCTGAAGAAGAACTCGTCCAGTGCCGACAGTCTTCCTCTGATCAGCTGTTTCCTATTCTTGGATGGCTGCATCACCGTCTACACCAGCCCAACTGATCACATGTTCACGGTGAGATCACTTCCTGTTCACACTCACACTGAGGGAACGGTCCCCTAACAGATTATTTTCTGGTTTACTCTTTTGGGTTAAAGATCAATCAGGAAAGGAAATCAATAACTTGTCCTCACACGTTTCTGTGTGTGTGTGTGTGTGTGTGTGTGTTTGTGTAGGGGCTGACGGAGTTTGCTCCCATGTGGTCAGTCGGTTACAGCGCCATCAGGCTGCTGCAGCTGGTGCTGCAGCTGCACTCCTGCGGGCTGCTGCATGCAGCGCTGCAGTCAGCTGTTCTCACCTGTTGTCACAGGTAGGTCACCGAAACTGAAATCGGCTTATGGACCAACAGTGTTCTGTTGACGTGTTGTGGTTGTTCCTCCAGAGGTTTCCTGAGTCCTGATTGGGTCTTCCCGGTGGACTGGTCGTCCTCAGTGGACCTGGACCTCCAGCAAGGCATCACGTCGGTCCAGCAGGTCCCATCAGCTCAGACCTACATCAGTCTGGGTCTTCTGGAGTCGACCGCACCGCCACAGCTGGTACGCCCTCGAACACCTGTGTACAGACCACGCCTCCTTCACTGGCTGGATACTAACGCCTTCCTTTTTTTCTACCCACCAGGTGGACCTGGTGGGTGTGGCTGAAACTGTCCACCTCCTCCTGACCGACAGCAGGATGGTCATTGTTAAAGACGATGGCGGCTGGACGGCAGAGCAGTTCAGTGGAGACGAGTGCTGGTATTCAATTTAATCTGGTCTAGTCCACGCGTTGGACCTGGTCTAAGTTAGAATAAGTGTTGTCTCTCTTCCTGTCTCTGCAGCAGTATGTGGGGGAGGTTTTTCCGGTCGCTGCTGAACGCCAGCGGTCGCTCTTCGCTGTCCGTCCTGTCGGAGCTGGAGGAGCAGCTGTCAGCACTTTACTCCTGAAACATCGTGTGTTTAGTCTGTTTGTCTTCATGTCTAAATAAATAAAAATCTGTTTTAGAGGACGTGTCTGTGTTTCTGATGGTCTACATGTTATGACGTGAAGGTAAACAAAGAAAAGTCATTTTATATTGAATAAAAACACATAAAATTTAAAAATATAGAATTGAAACCCAAAAGAGAAGACTGATGCAAAGTGTTGAACTGTAAATGATGGAACTTCCAGACAGAAAACTGATGTTTGGAGGTCTGACCAGCAGATGGCAGTAATCATCTTTAACAGGCTTTACTGTGTGAAAACACTCAAAAGCTCCAGAATAATCACACAAGTCACCATGGAAGAGCAGCCTGCTGCTGATGAAGACCATGCTATGAAGTCAAAAGCTCCAGAAAACACTACATTTAGGGTGTGAATGTGTGGAAACATGAATCCAAACAGCCCATAATGCCTTGTTTCTTGTTGCCATAGAAACAGGACGGTAAGTTTGAGTCACCGAGGTGAAACTTGCGATATTGAAATGCTGAACGAGTTAATTTACACAACTGAGTCACTGAGGGGGAGAGCGAGGCATGCTGCAGCCTGCAGAGAGAGAGAGAGGAGCTGTCTGTCTGTCTGTCTGTCTTCCAGCCAATCAATGCTATTTATCGTCTATATTCCAGGTAGCGTCGCTGATCCTCGTTGAAATATCTGTGTAACGGTGAAATGAACGTCAGCACAGAACACATAAATCATTCATATGTATTAATACACCTGTCAATCATCATTAACCTCCAGTCCTGACTCACCTGTTCTAACTGCAGTACATTCTTTGTTTACTGTAATTAAATTACTTTGTGTAATTAGATATGCTTCTGTTGTTACTCTGTTTCAGGAGTGTCAATAAAGCTTATTGGAATTTAGAGAGAAAAGCAACACACTGTCAGTCAAGTTAAACTCCGCCCTCCTCCACCAGGGTTTTCCTTCATACCTGAAACCAGGTGAGACAGGGACGACCGAGGTGGGGGAGGGTGAGAGAGGGAGGAGGAACAGCAGCAGAGAGAGTCGTGTGTCTGAGAAGGAGGACGACAGCAGGAACTGGCCGACTCACCTGGACTCACCTGGACTCACCTGGACTCACCTGGACTCTGCCAGCCAGGTGAGTGTGACAACATATGAGATTTAAACTGTAACGGTTCTACACAGCTGACAAAAGACTGTTAAATACCAAGAGGGTTCTCTGCAGAACCAGACTCTAATGTTTCCACTAAGGAACCTCTCTGAAAAGTCTGTTATCAGGGCAAATGCTCCGTACCTGTGAGGAACTCTGCTAGAACCCTTCAACAACCCAGTTAGTCAGGTTCTCTAGTTTATAGAACACTGAGCAGTAAGTTAGATAACGGTGTCTGAAAGATTCCACAAATATAAACAAAGACTCCTGTGATGGAGGTTCTCTACAGCACGACACTAGAACCACAATAACACATTAAACACACATCAAACTCTGAGTTGACAGAATAAAAAGGTTCTACTGAGATCCAGAAACATTCTTTAGGATTGTTGGTTTGCTGGTAGTGGTTTGAAAGCTTCATGATAGCACCAGACTCAAAGGGTTCCACAAAGAACCATTTTGAACCTTTCAGAACAATCTGACAAATGAACAGTCTTCTGTTGAGTAAGAACGGGGTTCTGTGTAGTACCATGAAATGGTTGTTGTCATTAGGCAGTAACATATGTTTGTAAGTGTGAATGTACAGACCCCAGTCGTAAACGTTCTCTACAGAACCAGGCTTTAGAATCTTTATGGACCAGTGGGGGAACATCTTAAACAGTTAGCTAATTAGCTAATGCTAGCTAAACAGTTATGGTAGTAACTAAACTGCTAAAGGTGTTTCTGTCAGTTAGCAAACAGCTTGAGGAGCATCAGCACCTCCTTCTGGACCGGAGGAGAACCGACCTGGTTTACACGCAGCTCAGAACACAAAGGAGGACCATAAATACGCGTGTTTATGATGCAGGTTGTATGTGTTGGGAAATGTGGTCTTTGTGGACTTGAAGAGCCATGTTTGGTTCCTTAGAGAACCCATTTTGTTCAGAGGTCAACCTGTACAGGTACACAAGTACAGGTGTGTTGCAAACACCAAAGGGAAAATAACCCCCCCAAAATCGACCCCAAATTCCAAAATATGTCAAAAATAAAATCACATGATGGATCTGTGGAGGGTTTGGTGTGAAAGTGTAACTGATCTGAACTCAGCGACGTGTTTCTTCCTCTGTGTGACTGTGAGACACGAACCCTCACAGCTGACAGTCTGCACTCATAAAGGAAGTGAGTCCGATTGTAAGTTGTGAGGAGGATCTTCATCCTGTCAGGGCGGGAGGTGTGAACATGTGACTGTTACAGGTGATTGAGGGGTGTGACCCTCAGGTGAGCAGCTGGTCGCTCATCAAACAGCTGCAGTTCTGATGCTAATGTTCAACATGGCTCCTCATCAGGTCTGTTGTTTCAGTCAGACTGAGGACTCACAGTGGAGCTGTCTGTTCATGTAGTGTGGCGGTTTGATTCCTCAGGTATGTGGGTCACACCCTGATTACACACTCACACACTGACACATACACACACACTAACACTCTCACACACACACTCCCAAAACGCCAGGTGTACTGTCTGTAACTTCAGTCAGCAGGGACTCCTGGTTTCACTCGGGACACCCTGAGACGTCACCTGACCTCCTCCTTTGCTCCTGCCATATTTCTACAGCCACTAGAGGTCACCACAGAGGTGCGCGGCTGAGGCAGTTTTGTAAACATCCAAGATGGCTGCTGCTGATGTGCAACATTCAGAATCTGCTGTCCAGGATTAAAGAAACTGGACGTCTATTGACCAACAGCAAAACTGGTTCATATCGACACTACACCGTCACAGCTCCTCTCTGCACGCTGTAGCGTGTTTGTTCAGCAGTACGTCACGTGTTTCGTTGCTCTGAATGATTGGCTGTTGATTTGCTGCTCTGATTGGCTGTCGGCCTGCTGGCCATGTGAGTATCTGACAGCTTTAGTTAGTTTGCAGATTGAAATGAACAGTAAAAATAATGAACTTATAGATGATGTAGAGGTTACAGTGCTGTCACTCACTTTACCGGGATCAGAACTGAAACCTGTCTGTTGTTTTAAATCCCAGAGCTTCATCTCTGCCCAACCTACAGACCTGCTGGCCTCTGATCAGCTGAGCTACACTCCTCAGCAGCTGGAATGAGTTAAACAAACTCATAACCTGCAGGATCAGCTGTGCATGTGGACCAGGTCCTGCTCAGACCTCAGACCCTCCCTGTACAAACAGTCAGTCTGTGAACACAACATGAACATCATCAGCTGCTTCATGTGGAGCGCCGTCTGTGTAGTGGACAGACGTTTACTGCTTTTATTCTGAAAACCAATCAGCTGACTGTTCTGAGAGAGGAGGAAGAGCCTCTCTGCTCCATCACCTCTGTCTCCTTGCAGGTGATCAGATCTGAACCAATCAGGACTTCATCTGGTTCACCTGCAGTCGAGACTCCGACTCATACAGGTGAGAGAGGCTGATGTTCACTTTCAAAATAAAATTACATAAAAAGCCCAAAGTCAAAGTGTGAAAACATAAACATGTTACATTGTTAATATCTTTGGCGTCATTAAAAGTTCATCAACAGTTTATTATTGAGTTAATATATAAGTTAACTAATGCTACCAGGTTAGCATAGTGGCTAACACAAGCTAACGTTATGCTGAGTTATAGAAAGTCAGACATTTAGCTGCTCAACAAATCTGTTTCCCAGGAGTTCACATTGAATTCAGTTGGATGCTGCTGGGTCTTTTTTCCTTTATCTTTATTGATCTTTTCATCCACAATATGAGCTGCGCAAAACACAAATATGGATGAAATCAAACCGAAGTTATCTCAGTTTCTACATGGTCACACTGCTTCTATACAACTAAGGAAAATGCTCTAAAAGAAGGTGAACATTTGGAAAGTCTGGATTTCTCTTCAAAATAAATCCACATTTCACCTGTTTTAGACACAGGAAGCCCTTTGAGCTCAGAAACGTCAGAAACAGACTCAGAACACGATATTTTAACACAATATCTAATATTCAGTATTAATCTGATCAGCACTGATTTAAATTTAATTTCCTGCGTTTTTGTTCAGTGACAGCAGCTGTTGTGTTAATGATGCAGACAGGTGAGTTCTCACCTGGGCTGTTTGGTCGGTTTGTGTTTGACAGAAGGAGGAGGTCATGTGACTCTGCTCAGGTAAGCCACCTGAGAACAGGAAGAGAAGCTGTCAGTTCACAGACACTCAGTGTGTGTTGTAGTTGTCGGTGTGTTTCTGTGATCGACCCTCCATCATGTCTCCGTCCGATCGGCAGCGCTGTTGTTCTGGCGCTGAGCACGCTGCTTCCTGTTGTCTCCCTCAGGTGTCGTCGTCGTTTGGCCGGCGTTGCTACGTTGCCGTGGTGATGTTCCACCGCAGGAAGAAGAAGCGCAGGCCACAGATCTCGACGCCACAGGACTTCCAGCACCGCGTCCACACGTCGTTCGACGCTGCTTCAGGGTGCTACGTGGGTCTGCCGCCGCAGTGGCAGAGCGTCATCGACACGCTGAGAAGGCCACGCCCCCTGGTGGACCCTTCCAGGGTCACCGAGGTCGAACACAGAAAGGTGAGGGGGGTCAGATTCTCTCATTTTCTGTCTATCAATTCTGTCAGTAATAACATTATTAATAATAATAATATCTGGAAACACACTGACATCATGCTACACTTTTTTACTATATATGTTGCTCTGTTTGCACCATCACCTTTGCTGCTGTAACTCCGCAATTTCCCCTCTGAGGGACTAATAAAGGTTTATCTTATTTTATCACAAAAAAGATCTGAGTAGTCAGTAAACATGAGCTGTCAGATGATTGATTGCTTATCTTCTCAAAGATCAGGATTTACAATATAATAAACAGGTCCTTCAGTTAGCAGTAATGCTAACACATACTACACAAAGTTAGCTTTACAGGTGGTGAGGAATTAACTGCGAGTCTCCCAAAACATTAACGGATGGCACGAAGCCACTGTCTATGTAACATTAGCATTACAAATTAAACAGTAATGTTAGCAATAAAGTAAAAGGTAACGTTAGCTCAGAACTTTATTCTGGATATGAAGATTGTCAACATGTCTGAAAATCCTGTTTCCTGTTCTTGTGTGTTAGTTTCATTAGTGAGTCACATGATGATGGCAGTGTAAACACTAATAACAAACTGATGTCAATACAGGATTTAATCAGTATTATTGATCACCAGTTATATGATGCACCAGTCTGCTGTTACACTCTGAAACTGATTCACACCCACAGCTCTCAGCTAGCAGGCTAATTCTCCTTTTTCACATAATTCACTTTTTGTTGAATGTCACGATGATGTCACGCAGAAACGCCAATATGTCAGCTGATCAGGAAGTATCTTAAACGGTGAAAGTCAGTTTGTATCCGTGTCACTGCTCTTTAAGGATCAATACTGTATCTGCCTCGCTGGTTCCCACAGAAAATTTGAAACCCGGGCCTCCAGGAAACAATGCGACGGGACAGAAATAGATGCGAGATAATCCCTTTGTTATTAAAGGTCATTAGCAGTAATAACCCTGAAGTTGGCTCAATGTGGCAGTTCTGCCTGCCACTTCCTGTCAGCTGTTGCTGCAGGTAAAATACAGCTTTTATTTTGACATAGAGAGGAACGTTTCCTGATTGGGCTAGAGAGAGTGACCCCACCTCATCAGAGGTCAACAGGGTCAACGCAGCGCTGCTATTGGTCATGAATTAGAGATTTCTGGCTTTTAGTTTATCAATACACACACACGACATACTACTCTTTGTCTCCATCTGGTGGTTAGAAGCTGCAGGGGGCGCTGTGACATGTTTACATCCTGTCAGATCCACCTGTAGGCCTCCTGTAGTCTGCAGACCACGTGCAGATGGTTCTGGCTGAAATAAACTTTATTATTCTTCACATGTTAACAGAAAGCTTCACTGCAACATGCAGCAACAATCTGACGTTAAAAATTACGACGACGCAGGAAACCTGATGTCTGAGGTCAAACTACGAGCCAATCAGCTCTCTGATCAGGCGACAGCCAGGCGTTACCCATCATGCTCCGGGTGCAGCCGGCTCGATCTCATGAGGTCATTGCTGCCCACGTATACGTGACGTCAGAGCGAGTCGGGATAAATCGGACACAAATTGCCGGGGATTAGAGATGTCTGACCTCTGACCTCGTCATGTAGAGAAGTAAATGTCACGTTTCAGCTGAAACATGAGCTGATGTTTCCATGCAGGTGCTCTCAGGATTAAACTCTCCTGGCATTTGATTGGATGCTGAATACAAGAAGCGTTGATTTTGATGAATCTTCTCATTAAACAGCTGTTTCATGTGTCTGTTTTCTGCTGTAGAATGAAAATAATTCACTGACATCATAGTGACACTTCCTGTTTTATCTCCAAAGTAATCAATGATGCGAAATGACGACACGTCACGATGTTAACAGTGCTCTGGACTCATTGATGGTGTATTGATCTTTACGTGTTCTCTGCTGTCGTCTCTGCAGACGATTGTTCGTGGTAGTTTTATCGGTCATGGTGACTACATCTCCCAGGTGATCTCGGAGATGAGCCACCTCTCCGTCACCAGCTCCAACTCTCTGCGCCGCAGCAGCCCGTCGGCACGGAAACGGGCCCAGTCATTGGGTCGACTGGGAGAACTGGCGGAGGACGACACCTACCAGTATGAGCAGCTGAATCGCCATTGCGACGGTGGGAAGACGAGCGGGAGCTCCACCTACTGGCAGGACAGGATCCGGCAGGTCCGCAGCGAGAGTGGCAGCCCCAAACTAAATGGAACTCTGCAGAGAGCCATGTCCACCTGCGAGGTGGGGACTCTGTCTGAGGCCACGCCGCCCACACCTGTGACACACCCCACAGGTGTGACAGAGTCATCAGGTGGACACTACGCCCACAGTGAGGGGGCAGGGCTAAGAGAGAGGCCAACTTCCTGTCACTACAACCAGCAGACTGTGGAGACCAACAGCAGACCTCACCTGAGACTGAAACCAGCTGTCAATCACCTGCCTGACCTGCTGTCCTCCTCCAGAGAATCTCCCAGAAGGCCTCACTCCACCTATGACCTCAAGGTATGCAACAACAGCACCTGGTTAGCTTAGCATAAAGACTGGAAACAGGGGGAAACAGCTAGCCTGATTCTGCTAGCAACCTGCAGAGACTCAATGAAGACCCCCAGCCACGGCTCTTCAAGATCAGGTCAATAGATCAGGATCAGGCTGTGACAGACAGTAAAAGGACCTGAGTCGGTTCAAAGTTTCAAATAATAATAATAATAACTTTATTTATATAGCACCTTTAAAAACTTAGTTTACAAAGTGCTTTGACAAAAGAGCACCTCAAATACATAGAACTGAGTGATAACAATGTAAAATATTATCAAATGACATAACACTAAAGCAAGTCAAAAGACTGAAAATAAAAGCAAAATTCAAAGGATTAACAGTCAACAATAAAAAAAATTTTATTTAGTTGATAAAAGATCAGAAAAAAGACGTCACATAAAAGCAAGTCTATAAAAATGTGTTTTAAGAAGTGATTTAAAAGAGGTCACTGACTCTGCAGCCTGATCTCCTCAGACAGGTTATTCCAGAGTCGAGGTGCCCTGATGGCAAAGGCTCGGTCACCTTTAGATTTAAGCCTCGACTCTGGAGCAACTAGGAGAGACCTACCTGAGGATCTAAGGCTGCAAACTGGCTCATATGGGGTCAGCATTTATGCTAAATACCTTGGCGCTAGACCCAGGCGTGCCTTAAAAGTGATCAGTAAAATCTTAAAATCAATTCTATATCTAACGGGGAGCCAATGGAGCAAAGCCAGAATCGGGGTGATGTGATGTCATCTGTTACAACCACTAAGAAGCCTAGATGTGTTGAAGCAGGAAAAATGGGCTGGATGACGATCGCTGCTTCACTGGGTTAGAGCATCTCCAAAACTGCGGCTCTTGTGGGGTGTTTCTGGTGTGCAGTGGTCAGTACCTACCAAAAGTGGTTCAAGGAAGGAAAACGACCAAGGCTCATTGATGTGCATGGGGAGCGAAGGCTGGCCCGTGTGGTCCGATCCAACAGAAGAGCTGCTGTAGCTTAAACTGCTGAAAAGGTTAATGCTGGTTGTTTTTTGGAGTGTTAGTAACTGAGCATTTATGACTATGCTTTAAATAAGCCTTGCCCAGCTCATAAGAACATAATCAGTCAGGATGTTGCTTAATGGTCTTACAAAGAAAATTCACAGAAAAAAACAAAAAGAGAAAACTCCTGTGTAGGCATAGTAGTTCCTCAGTTAGCCAACATAAAGTCCACAGTTTCTGCAGAGCATTACATTCCAGTTGTCGGGGATTGACATTTACTATTGGATATATTTTCTTGTTGTTTGAAGTAGCGGTTTGCCTTTGCATGAGTTTTTACTGTATTCCAAAATGTCAGATCTCTTCATGCCATCGGTGACACACCGTAATTCCATGTCCCCCCATTGTAGCAATCCAGAGACAGAAGGGAAAAGACAGGGAAGTGAAGGGACAGTTAACTGTCATGCCCCTTGTTGGGGGGCTTGTGTGGTTACTTGTCTTGTGTTATATCCTTGAGTTTTCCCATGTCAGGTCCCTGTCTGTGTGCCTGTGTTTTCATTTGTTTTGTTACTTGTGTTGTTCCGAGGTCTTGTGTTTCA
>JAVQJF010009731.1:0-36035 GCA_036023855.1 Gadopsis marmoratus | reverse complement strand
CAGTTGGCTTTACCGCCTTTGATTATAATTGCAAAACCTGGTGGGATTTTTGAGGCAAAAAAAAAAAAAAAAAAAAGAAAAGATTTTATATATATATATATATATTTCTTTTAAAGTTTATTTTTTCAGAGAGAGACAGAGAGATTGACATGCAGCTGTGGTAAGGACTCAGACTTGATACACCGGGGAAGCAAAACAAACATCTGTATGAAAGAGATGGGTGTAGTTAAATCCTGTGCGCCATGAACGAGGGTGCAAAATTATATCCAATTCAGTCTTTTGGTGCTGAGAGGAAGGAGATAAAACACAAAATGCATGGCCTTGGTGAGAGAAGTAAGATACAGGGAAGAGAAATCCACTGTCTCCTCTCAGGCATGTATAGTGTGATCAATGCTCAGTTCTCTTATTCATAGAACATAAGAATTATCACTCTTCTGCCTAAGGGAAAGTGTCTGGTGGTGAGACAGATGGTGAAGGGACGATTTCTTTTGGCAATATTGTCTACAGCAGAGTGAACAGGGCTGCCTGTTCAATCTACAGAAATGTGAACAAAAATCTGATTACATGAGTCTCGCAGAGGGCGAAAGTCTGAATTACAGGTGTCTCCAAAAACGGATCTTTTACTTTTTAATTGAAAATTTACCACATAAGTTTGTTCATCTCCCGCTCCCACGCCAAGCTGACCCAGAACTCTCCAAAACACAACATCCAGAGCACGAATGTGTGTGGGTGGAGACGGGGAACGAAAATGTGGAAATACTACAGTAGAAGTTTTTTGACGCCCTAGTGAGTCACCACCAGTCGGAAATATGAAGGGAAAAACATACAAGCACAAACATGGAGGTGTAAGGAGACAGACGGGTTGATTCTGGATATATTGGCTTTCATTTTTTTTTGCTATTGGTCTTAGATACGGTTTGTGAGTCTTGTGTTTGTTAACCTGCTATTTTAGTGAAAGCTGAAAGAAAATCATGTGACAAAGAAAGAGAAAGACAAGCAAAGAGAGCAAAAAGTGGAACTGACCCAGGGTTCGGGTAAAGCTGAACACTTTATTGAATCCATGCAGAACGTGCTGTCTGCCCAACATGCAACTCACACTAGCAGCACAGTAAGACTGTACAGTACAGTGAGAATGAAGAGATACAGTTTCAGCTGGTTTTGCCAATGGAAATTGTAGAATTAAGTGCTTCAAACTACACCAGCTTGAATGGTTGAAAAGGATGCAATTAGTAAATAGTCACGTAATACGAGTGTCCGGTCATTACTCTTCCCAACTACAACTTGTAGTGAGCTGGTTGAGTCAGATAAGGAACATGAAGACATCAAGAGGCTTTTAAATGATTTGCAGGACAAGATTAGAGTTGCATGGACTTCATCTGTACTCTCAAAGCACAGCAGAAGGGACTTATCGATTTCTTGTAAAAACACAATGGATGTTTTTGCATCCAGCCAATTCATGCAGCTTCCTTCACATTAGGCCTAAAGGGCCCTATTTTAAAATCAAGCAAGCGAAAAGCTGTAAGTCTCAGGCACACAGACTGTGTGGGCGTCTCCAAGTGCACCTGCTATTTTGGTCCATGCAGCAGCAGAAAGTCCAGGATGAAGTTGACTATAGATCGGAGGGTGTGATAATTAATGTATATACTGTCAGCAAGTCACATCACTGGTCTTGCAGCTCTGAAACAGCTGTGCCAATCACAGTGATGCATGTTCACAGCAGCTCAACAAAATGACAAATCAGCTTCTGAACAGACGCGTGAACACACAGCGCCACAACTCTGCAGCCCGAGGCCGATGGTCTGGTCTTTTTCAGTTACTGCATTTCACTTTGGAAAATGCGAGACAGCAGCATTTGCTTCCTAATGCAAGACTAAAACATGAACAGCTGAATATTAAATTTTTTTTAAGTTGGGTGGTAGGGTTAATGAGCTCTGGTAATCTGGCATCTCCTGCATAAGAATACCGAGTTATAGCCGACCAGTCTGCCGTGTGTGGAGGCATGTGTGGTTATCCTGTAACAGCCTGGCGTAATTTGCACATGATTTAATGAAGGTAAACACGGTGGACGCCGTGCGTAATGCCCACTGACGCAGCACTTCTCAAATCAGAGACTGCAGGTTTATCAACATATCTGTCCCGCTGCCTTCACATGGCCGCAGGGGTTTAATGAACTGAAGGAGAAGCTTTCATATACTATAAATAAGCTGTGGACTACCGATAACTGTAATAATAATAATAATTCATTCATTCATAGATAAATGGAGAGTGATTTACATGAGTTCCTGCTTTATCCACATTAAACACTTTTTTTTTATTCTGATTTAAACACATCTACTGGCTGGAGAGTGTTTAATTAAAATTGTATAATTACATTTCTGCACATTTGCTCTAAGTGTTTAGTTTACTCTCAAAACTTTTCCCCCCCAAAACAACAACAACAACTTTGCTTGTGCTGCCTCATTTGAATGCACCTCTCCTGCCACCTGTACACTGGACTCCAGAACGCCCCACAGAGGGGTTGGAGCAAATTTCAAGGTCAGGAAAACTGAGTCCTAATAAGATCCAAAGTGTTCGAATAAGTGGAGGGTCCCGGATGCTTGTTCAAATTCACAATCATGGGCACCACAGAGACAGCCAATGCCACTATGCTACTATATTCACATTTTGCAGGTTTTGCAAATGCCACGTTTTAGAAACTGGGGACAGACTATTCCAAACACACAGACTCTGAGGATGCGTCACATCAGGATGTTTCTTTATCTGAAGACTGTAGCTATATAGAGTGCTTTGTAGGCGTAGCCTCTTTGTGGGATCACCCTGTTCCATAAATTCCCCAAGTTACCAGAAAAAGTTCCCCAAGAATTGCTGAAGTTGCTGCTCTACTTCCATACTATGCCATACAACACTACATCACTTTATCAACTGAAAGTATTAGCTAAATCAGCGGAGCTATACAGTGTTTGAAGCAGAGCATACTGAGACAAAGAAAACATTTAGAATTTTTGATGTACAGTACATTTAAAAAGTTTCCAAAATGTGAAATATATGCACTATGAAAAGTAAAATAAATACAACTAAAGATCATGTAAATGTTAAGTAGGTATGTAATATACAGCTCTGGAAAAAATTAAGAGACCACTCCAAATTGTCCAAAGTTCATTTTACTAAAACACATACCTATAAATAGTAAAAGCAGAGAACTGATCATTTTGCAGTGGTCTTAATTGTTTTCCAGAGCTGTATCTGAAGAAAAATAAGCAGACAGTACAGTATGTGCAGGGTCTCTTGGTGTAAAAATGTGCTTCACAAAACCTGAAATTTGTGTCAGAAAAGTTACCGAACAATTTAACATTTTCAAGCACACTGCGAACAATGTCAACATGCGGTAATGCTCATTACCTTTCAATGAACCGAGGCAAAAAATAATAATAATATAAATCAAACAGAGTAACCTGAACAATCACAGACACTGATACGGCTTTATGGTTTTACAACATCGTGCCTATCAGCTGTATCTTTGGGAGAGACGGCTGGCAGAGATAAATCTGGTCACTTCCCTGCTGATCATCCGAGGACTTGGCAGAGCTCGCCTATCGACTCGAGAGCAGCTTGAAGTCACTGCCTACAGGATGATCCTCTTAAACTCATGAGAAATGCCGAACACGCCCAGAGATGTTGTGTTCAACTGGGGCCACCTATTCTATAAATCTGTTTCACTGACTTGACAAACATAAAAAAGGCAGTACCCAACTGAAGTTTTAGATCATCATAATAGATTTTTAGCATTATTCAGCATAATTCAATTGCGAGATCCTCCAATTACCATCGGCTCCCACTGACATTTGACTGAACATTCAGCGTCTCTTCTCCAATCTACAAATTAATTCTCATCAGGACTGAGGTAATTATGCAAGCCACTGAAGCACTGCAGCAATTCAGATTGACACTAAAGCTTCGGCTGCAAAATTATATTTTCTGAAGGAGCTTTCACATGCTTATTCATGGTCTTTCCCAAAGTGATATACGGCCGCGGACACACAGGCCAATAAACCAGCCAAAAACCGGCTAATGAAATTGGATGGAAAGTAAATGAGGGCTCAGAAATAGAAATTAGAAACAGCCAGACTTGGTTCCATCTATGGGCCGCATCAGGAAACTGCCACACATTATTTATCGGTAATAAAGAGAGCAGTCGAGTTGGTCTGGGTCGAAGGAAATACAGGCACTTGTGTGGCTTTTCTTTGAGAAGCAGCTGACACACCTTTTTAACAAAAGTACACAGTCTAACACACATGTGCCAAGTTCCGTTTTCTTCTTCTACCCATACACACTTTGATACCAGCCAGCTGCAAGCTTAACGACGAAACCGACAGCACGCCATATCAGCAGAGCCACAAAACATTAGCTTCCACTTAACTGTGAGTGCTCCTATAGGAAATGATGGCATATAGGGTTGCAGCTACCACACTATGGATTCCCATGGTCCAAATGCAGTTACGCCAAACCACACTTGATGGCCATCAACAAGTACAAATGGAACTGCTTAAATTATGTGGTGGATATTTAGTGGACTGGTCACTGAAACTGAACCCACAGTGTGCATGGTTATAGGAATGAGTGCAGTTACTGGGTTGAGATGGATACATCTGAACGCACTTCGAACAAGACCGCGAAACCTGCACATAGGAAAGGGCATTTGCTGACCAGCTGGGATTTCCTGGGGAGGCCTCGGGAAGACAACTGCTGGCCTGGAATGCGAACGGATAAAACCTGGATATTACCTCTGCAGTGACCAAACTTAAACTTATTGATACATACAGCATCTACATTCAAACTGGGACTGTCCTGAGTTTGCTTCAGGGTGTACATACATGTAGGCTCAATGTAGAACACAAATGCAAATAAAGCAACCAGATATTCAAACTAGTCCCGATTGGAAAGAGGGAGAAATGGAAGTCGCATACCTGTACAATGAGCACAGCCTGTGTGAGATAATTTAGTGGTGCCATAAGTTCCGTGCACATTGTATCATTTAAAACTGATTCGGGCTGCAACTAAGGATTGTTTTCATTGTTTTCCACAGATTCTTTTCTCGATTAAAAACCGGCTAATCATTTAGTCTATACAATGTCAGAAAATATTTGCTTACAAATATTTTTGGAAGAAAACAGTCAAAATAACAATCAAAAGTCCAAAATTGAGCTTACTGTCATAGTGGGCTAAGAAAACTTGCAAATATTCACCGTTTACAGGCTGAGAGCAGTGAGATTTTGTCATTTTTGCTTTAAAAAAATCACCATGATAACTATCAATCGACTACACAGCTTTCGTTTTTTTGTCCTCTTGTACATTTACCTCTCAAAGGCGTAGGGTAATCCACAAACAAGTCAATAAAGGTGTTTTATGGAGAATATTTTGCCCACATTTTCTTCTCACCAATACAAGTTACATTTTGAATGGATGGCAACTGCTGCTTCAATTAAAATCATACATATTCATTTAAACGCCTGCTGCCACAGTGTGTATAATACAGCCTTGCTCTCGCAATAATTCTTAGAAAATACTCACGTCGTGTGGCGGCCCTCCACTCTGGGGCCTATAAGACCAGTCGACCGTCATCTTACTGGTTGGCCTACTTGTGGATGTGAACGTGCAGGACAATTTGACGGCATCTCCTTTTGATGCCTGGAGCTCTGCTGGAGTACTCACTGTAATGGAGGAGACTAGGGAAGGGGCTGGAGGTGAAATGGTAGAAAGGAAGAGGACGGTAGAGTGACACAAAGAACAGGGGTGAAAGAGAAGAATGGAGGAATGTGAGCAGATATACATGTTAAGTTGTTCAAGAAGACAGATGACAAAAATGGAGTGGAGGGGAAAGAGGACGCGAGTGACATATTGCTCACTTACCGTAAGCAAAAGAGAAAACATCACAGTGTCTACAATGTGCCACACTGCAGTGGCACGAAAGCGTCAACACAGCAAATTCCTTCTGGTAGACACTGAGCCGAGTTTCTCACCAGCCACCATTGACAGATGTGTCTGTCAGGGGCCTTCAGCTGCAGGTGAAGCTGTGTCTCTAAATGTTTTGTCACTCGTCTCACTTGAATCAGGATGCCATGGGAGGCCATCCAGAGGAGTCTGCAACAACTGCACCCAAGGACCAAGAGCTGAATACTGACAGCTTCCTCTGAGAGATAACCTTAAAATATTTAGTAACACCGAGTCATTAATAAGCCGTTTTCATTAATAAATGTTGGGTTCAGTTGATTTCCCTGACGACTCTGGAGATGTGTAGAAGCCAAGCATTGGCAGGACAGCTGGTCTAAAATTGTGTATACTCCGACGCTGTGATTATTTCCTGCAATATGCTGCCTTGATAAGGCTGCTTTTCAAGCCCCTGGAGGGGTTTTAGGCAATTATCCTTCACATTTCCCTGCAAATTATAGCCTATTATTGTACCTTTTTAAAAAAAACAACAAACATTTAAATGATATGCATAAATAAAGAAGCAAAACTAAACGCATCAGTTATTCAGGCCATGATCACTTAGTTCAGTTGAACATATGGAAACATAAGCGCCTACAGCTGTGCTAGCTTCTCCGTGAGGCTGCAACGCTGACGTCAGCGTGCCAACTGTGACAATCCTGCATGTTTAGCAGATCATGTTTAATTTAGTGTGTCAGCATGCTAATATTTTCTAATTAGTAGTAGAGTAAAGACGACGTACAGGTGAGGCTGATGGGAACGTTGTCATTGTTCTGCAGATATTTGGTCATCAGCCAAAGTATTTCATATCCAAAGATGTCAACGTCATGGTGACTGATCCCTAGGATCCCTGATCCCACACCTCTAGTTTGACTAAAAACTAATGTACCATCATGATTCATCACTGTCCGTCTGGTTTCTAACATGAGTCCATCATGGAAAACTGGCCTTTTATTGCATGCCAATGCAGTATTAGTGGCATTAATACAGTTTGTTTTCTTAGGCATAAGTGAAACCATCCATCCCTTCAAAAGCAAAGGCCTCCAACCTCCTTCTCTCCAAGAACAAAGCAAAAACCCTACAATCAGCCGCTTTATCCAACCTTAGACTGACACCAGGGCTGGGCAGTGCACCGTCACCGCTGTCACATTCTGCCAAACCATCGATTTCGCAATACCGTCGTTACCGTGATCAACGTCTTACAATATTAAAAACAACAATTGAGGCCTTTAGTTTTTGTTTTTTTTAAAGTTCAGTCTCCTGCCTCCAGCAGCTTGGTAAGTTACAAAGGTGAAACTATTAATTATGAACTATTTAATTACACACAAAAATCACATCATTTAGCCTATTTGACCAGAACAGATTTGTGTCAACACCTGGTACTTTTATTCAAATATAAATTAAGCAAAGTATCAGCAATAATATAAGTTTTCTGCCAAAAAAAAAAAAAAAAAAAAAAGAGAGAAACCGCTGTTGAGATGCCTAATCCCGCCTCTTGTCTACATCTTCATTAACCGGCATCGTCTTTCCTTTAAGCCTTGTCCCTTTACACTGCCGACAGCGTGGAGGCAGGTAGAAGTCATCAAGGTGGACTAACGTGCTTCTTTCGGACTCTGCCAGCGACACAGAAGAGTCTGTTCCTTCACCGACAGGCCGCCGGGGCCATGTTGGGCAGGAAAACGCTCACTGCGCACCAGCCGCCAGAACCTGGCTGGGTGAATCACCTTCAAATAACAATTAATAAATACATTTTAAAAAATGGCAGAGGTCTAATGGGGTTTACAGTGAGGCCTGGCTCCTCCTGGGGGGGGGGGGGGGCTCCTGCGCCTGCTGACTCTGGAACTCGTTGGAAGTGACCGAACGTTACAGAGAACCCAAAACACTACGCAGCAACGTCGACATGACGCACAGACAGCAGCGGCCTGCTAGTACCAGCCGTTAGCTTGGAAGCAGCCCGGTCACTCACCGAAAGAGCCGAGCAAACACAGCGAACACAGCAGCCAGACGCCGTCCAGAGCGGCGCCCCCCCGGCGCGGCGGCCGCATTTCAACTTGTGGCAGCGGCTTCACTCGCATGACGACATTAAAAAAGATGAAAATAAAAAAACTGAAAACTAATCAAATAGAAAGTCCCAAGTCGCGCTAAAGCGTCTGTGTAGTTCCGTCCATAATGTGTTCAGCCATGACTCGAGTCGCGCCGCCGACGCTGCCGCATCGCAGGTTACCTGACAAACAGGTGTTTCAGGAAGTGGCTCGCTGCGGGACCTGCGCGAGCAAAACAACACGCAGCCTCACTTAAGTGGAGGAAAGGAGGGAAGGAAACACCCAAAGCCCGAAGGCTAGTAGTGACTGAAAAGCGTGTTAGAATCCAGCCGTCTCATCCTACCAGCTGCTTTAATAACCATAGCACATAACACAAAGCCTGTCGAAGTTGTAAAAGGTAGCAGTAAGTTTTGATAAATCATTTTTTACATCACAACCAAACCCAAACAAAATGCTAGGAGGCGTCCTAAAGGAGCCAGGGAAGGGGGGGGAGAGTAATATAGTAGTAGGGTTATTTTAGGTAATTCTAGCTCAGCGTTTACATTTTCACGAGCTTTGTATTTGGTGTGAAGATAATAATAATAATCATAATAGTAATATAGAGTAGGCCTGAATAAGGTGGCAAAGCTTTTTGTGTGGGTGAATTAAATTACTGTTGGTTGGCAGTTTAACTCCCAGATAATGATGCCGACGGTGAGCATGAGATGCTTGTCAACAGGCCTCTTTGAAGCAGACATGGGGCTGTGGAGCCAAAATGGAGCCATGTTAAAAAATAATAGGTTCTCTTTGCGCAACTCCATCCCTCCACACGAGCCCTCCGTGTGGAGGCCCGAAGGCACCGACCCTTCCCTTATCTCCCCAGCCAGCCAGCATCAGTTATATAACCCATGGATGCTCTTGTGGGACACCAACCCCCCCCCAGTATTTCACATTGCTCCACTATCCCAGTGCCCAATCTACTACTGTTGTAATAGAAGGCATTTGTTTTTCTAGCCGTCCACGTTCACTCTGGTGTAATGCTTTATCTCTTCACTACATGTTTATGCAGGATCCTTTTTGAAGATTATGGATGCCCTTATTTGGTGCGGATTCCATCCTTAAATCCACCTGCTCTGCCCAGGAGCGTGTCCTCCACTCAGACAACAGCGACGCTGTAGTCGCATTGCATAACCTCGTTTCATTTCATGACACATCAGAAAATGTCGAATGTGAGCAGCGTCCTGTATGCCTCTGCGGCCCGCTCCCTCAAATACACTGCATATGTATCGGCTGGGAGTCATAATTACAACCTATATAGCTGGATATTTTATTTGGCGTTAAAAGCATAATGGCATGGCGTCATTAGAACAAAAAAAAGAAAAAAATTTCAAAACAAATAATCCCTGGAAAAGCTAACTGTATAGCAAAAACTAATTTGATGTAGAGTTAATGAGTTTGAGCAAAATGCTTATTCGTCATGTTAAACATTGCACCCTCACTTGATTAAAATGAAAAAGCAGCCATGCCTAGAGGCTCTCTAATAAGTGGGGTTTTAATACAATAAATGTGAATTACTGTATTACTAACCTCTACTTTACTACACACCATGTGGGAATTACTCCTGTGTGAAAGCACCAGGGTAGTGAGAGTCAGGTCTGATAAAAATGAAATTTGGGTAAAACGACATCTCTGAAATCAATGCTTCATCACTGTTTACCTTTTGAAAGCGCTCCATCCTCTTACCTGGCTGTACATTGTGATTCTCATTCTGCTTCCTTGCAAAAACCTGATTCATTGCAAGTGCTTGTGGATGCCCCCTCTACTATGGGATAAAGATGGAGAGAGTGAGGCACAGTGCCCCTCCCTGCATCCATTCACAAGTACAGTGTTAGTATTGTATGTTAGCAATATTATGTAACAGTTCCCACGCTGAGGCAGGGATACCGCTTCCTTTTTTTGAATAGATGCTGAGTTACTTTCTTTACCTGGGAGCATTCACAACATCTGCGTTCCACAGTGTTATATTGCGTTAACTATATTATATAATATGTCTGAGTTTGATAGAGACTCGCCATCCTCTGTTAGAAGATAAAGTCTTATGCCTCTCACCTGGGTACTCACTCTCTCATACACCCCCACACACACACCATTACATTGTGTTACCTACTGTGTGTGAATACAGGGGGCTTTTTGTCTAGTTACAGTAGCGCGGTCTCAGTTTCAGCTGAAATCATCTCAGTCACAATGAAGGCTCTCCCCACTCACTGGCTTCCTGGCGACTCTGGTCAACAAGAGACCTGTTCTTCTGTTGTCAACACTGGAGGGGACTAATACAGGTGATTTAAATTGTTGGGTCCAGACGGTGTATGTAACCATTATCCTTCAGCCAAAGACGTGAGAGTCCCTCGGCCCTTTTCTTCAGTTTACTCTACGCGCTGAATGGTTGATGAAAAGTTGTATCTGTATCTAAAGGTTTCATATACAGAGAAACGTTTTCTCAGGGCTGTCGCAAGCATGCGTGATAGCATTACTCATTAGCCTCAAATGCTACAGGAGGCTCCACTCTGTACTCTGCACTCTGTCTCTCCACCTTTAGAGTGAAAGGATTAATAAGTGCAATAACTGTGTGTGTGTGTGTGTGTGTGTGTGTGTGTGTGTTAGTGTGTAGAACCACAGCTGCCAGTATAAGTCATAGTGTGATGTTCAGTCTTATGCCAATGAGGTGGTTTGTTTTCCATTTACGCAACCTGTCGTGCCAAGCCCATATTTTTGTGTGCGTGTGCACCCACAAGTGAGTGTGTCAGCATGTGTGATGGAATTTAGTGCTTCGCCACATTACCGTGCCAGGTACAGCCTATTCTAAGGCGTGGAATGCAGGGAAGACAGAAACCAAGGAGGAGGGCATTTAGTCTTTGGTAAAGGCTGCACACAGTGTTTCCCTTCACCTTACTTTATCAAAGAAAGCCCACATTTGTTTGTTCTTTACAGGAGTAATTTACGTGTGTTCCAGTAATAAACATATTTAAGTAGAGAAGGGCTTATTAAATGAGTCATGGACAAAGCAGGACTGAGAACACCTCTCCCAGGAGTTTGGTTACCGGCTGACAGATGTTGATACACAGAAATCAGTCTGGTATCGTGTTTCTTTTTTGTTTTATTTAGTAAAGTGCCAGAACCATCATCGGGAGGAGGAGGAGGTGTTGGGAATAAACAGCTAATATCTGCCTGGTGGTGCCAGTTGATAGCTCAGCAGCGTCGAATGTTTAACCTCAACCTGCTTTCCTGCATTTCCTAGAATACCCTTTTTGGCAACCACCAGAGGACGGGCATGAACTCGCTGCACACAGATGCAGTTCTGTTTGTCTGGGTCAGGGAGAGCGATAGGAGTGGTGAAGGTCAAAACAACTGTCATGGTGTTCTGTGCGTTGCATTGCATTCTGGTCTACTCGGGATGCTGTGACTGGTGAAAATGCCCTAGTTGCTTTCTCTACAATAGATGACTCTTGATGATTGGTGCAGAAATCTGATGTTAAAGATAGCCGAGAAATGCTCTGATATCAAATCTATTTCCAGGCTGTGCTAGAAAAATCTTTTTTTACGTCTACAAAATGTCCATTTTACAGCACGTGACAATCATAACAAACTCTAGTAATCGCTTGTAAAATAATCCCCCGAGTATGTGAATTTCCACACCCACAGCTGATTACTGAAGGGACAGACTTATTTGGAGGCTGGATGTCTAAGCTCTGCAAGCGTAATTAACAGAAGCTTTGGTGATACAAACGAGATTATCTAGCGACTCCACTGTTGTTTTATCAGTTCAGTACTAGTGGCCTGTCTCTACGGCGAAATGTAATTATTTAGCTTGGATAAACCGACTCTGTCTCCCGCCCACCCTGTCCCTCTTTTCCGTGCTAGTCGACCCTGATCTGCCCCCAACTCTTCACTCGCGCACACACTTGTGGTCTGTCAGTGTGTAACTAACGCTGCACTCGCAGGGATAGACTTTGATCAGTGCACACAAATAGGCCCACAAATGCACACACACACACACAGACACACACAAAGATAAGAGTAACATATAAGTAGTCATGAACAATGTCATCCAACAAACAAGCAAACCACGAGTGAAGTCACAAAAAAGGCAGGCATCAGCATACTGGACCTGCAACAAATTAAACAACGACCCACTGCAGTAGTGCTTACAGGTAAACAAGTGAAGAGCACAACTGGAGGTAGTGCATTAAAGATAATGATGCATAATTAATGGTAGATAACAAGATTCCTCTCTTACATAATAGATGAGCTCTATCAAATCACGCCGACTTGTGTGTGATTATTTGTTTCATGGGTCAACTAGCGTCTGCCCAGATCACCCTTGAGCGGCGAGATGTACGTGACACAGTGTGGTCAAAGGTGTTTTTATTAGAAAAAAAAAAATCTTTCTTATAAAAGCTCAATAACACACACACATACAGTGACATTACATACAACATGATAAAATACTTCTGGCAATTTCTAAAAAAAAAGAAAAAGAAATACAAAAACCCTATAAACATATTGCTCAGTATTACATCACAGGCGCAATCCTCTGATATGAAAAAGAAGAAAGATAGGTATTACAATAATATGTTTGTGGACATGATGCATTCACAGACGCACAGAGAGAAAAACAGGCTCTCAAGGACATTTCTTCGATCAAAGGGTTTTCAGATCTGACTGTGCGCTTCCCACACAACACGTGGATGCAGCCGCTCGTTCGCTGATCAAGAATGTGGCCTTCAGACGTAATTACAGCGTCATCACATTTGTGCTTTTTCTATCCAAGCTACCTGATAAACCTGGCTAAAACTGCTTTTAACTCTGGGACTGGCAGGTGCTATGAAGACGTGCATCAAGTGCAAGACATTCATCATCTCGAATGACTTTTCATTTTAAATATGAAATATGAAAGATGGTCCGACAGATTCTACACGTAAAGGTTTTAATTTTCTGTTGTAAAAATAATGCTTGTTTGTGTTAAAAACCTTAGTGACCATGAAGAACACATGGTGTAACAGTGAAGACCACAGGAGGTTCTAGATGGAGATAGATCTGTATGTTTACACTCTGTAAGATTAACCCTAAGGATGTCAGAAACAGTGTTTGCAGAGCTGCAGTCTTATCTAAATGGCTTTATTGCCTTATGACCTTTTGGCCTCTGGATTTCAGTTTTTATTCAGTTCCCAGGCTTGCCTTTGATGGTAAAGGTTTCCTGGGGAATGCAAATTTAGGCTGTGGTGATGCCCTGTTATAACACTTGGGTGTCACTAGGTATAAAAGCTGAAGAAGGGAGACAGTCCTTTGAGCAGCACAACTTAACGTTGTGTGAGTTGTTGAACATATCTGTATGTGATATAACTCTGCTCCTTCTTGTGCAAGAATAAAGTAACCTGAGTAATGATTTTCAACCTGGTCTCGAGTAGAATATTTTTCTAACATTTTCCCATTCTGATAACTTTTATTTGCACGTTGCAGCTGATTTTGGTATTGACTTGCCACACTTAACAAGATCCATCTCTAAAGCAACAGTTATTGAGCACCAATTGACCTTTTCTCCCTTGGGGAAGGTAGCCAAACCAGCTTTAGGATCACAGTGCCTCTCACTTCTGAAGCCCTGTGTAATCTAGCATTTCTTTCCTCATATGAATATATCTTAGACTCTCTTACAAAAGTAAAGTTACCATTCTTTTGGGCCTGATTCAAAGCCCTCATCTTCAGCAAAAGCAATGCTGTAATCTCTTGGCTCTTATTAAAACAGAACATTTTTTCCGGTTTCCTCCTGTTCTTGAACAATGTGCTTGTTCATCATCTATCTCATCTCATCATCTACACTTGGCAGAACCGCGGATCTTAATCCACGAGTGTCATGTGGGCATTCCCACCAGCGAGCTTCCTGGTTGGCTTCACGTCAGTGTTTCCGTCTCCCTGTCTGTCCCCACCTCCCCAGTCGGTGTCACCACCATCGTCCTCGTCTGAGCTCGGGCCCTCATTATCTGAGGAGCTCGGGTCATTTGTGTTGGGATCTGAGATCAGCTCATCATCTGGACTGTCAATCTCTGTGGATGTCTGTGATAGGTAGAGGTGGAGGCCATCACTGGGTGGCTGGACACACACATGCACCAGGGGGCAGGTAAAAGCAGCACACACACACACACACACACCGGGATATGAATTCATGCATGACACATTCATGATTTATGTAGCGTACGTGCATGTGCATAAGTCGCACACAATGGGGACAGGACAAAGACAAACACAGCAGCAGGAGCAAAGGGTTAAATCGTCCAAATTTGAGAGCGAAGGTTGGATCAAAATCTCTGTTTACACATCTGCATCTGATTGGGGTAAAAATATTTCCTTCCTTCGCCAGCTTTTTCAGTGAAAGATTCGGTTTGAAGTCTGACTAAATCTGATCGACCACGATGACAGCATGGTTTGATGAAGTCAACTTTTCCTTGAGGGGCTTGGCTTTGGTGCATAACAGTGAGTTAGAACACAGTTTTGACAGTAACATGTTGCAGCGCCTATTGCAGAGAGATCTGAAAACCCAAGAGAGAAACAAAGAAGTCCCATGTGCAGCTCGTTGTTCAAAACAGACAATCGGCCATCAGAGAGGCTACTGTAAAGGTTGGTACAAAAGGAACGGAATGGAATTTAGAATTGATATTGCATTTAATTAAGTGCTGGTAAAGAAACGTATAAAAGTGCTATATGAAATGTCTGTTTCCAAAAAGTGCTCTCCATCAGGTTTTAATTATTTGACAGCACCTTGATTATTTCTGCAGGAGTCACAGAACACCACAGAATCTCAGAAAAAATACAGCGATATAACTTCAGTAGTGAAACAAAAGAGGTATGTACACCAGCATCCTTCTGCGGATTCAGGAGAACTGCAGTAAAGTGGATCAGACAGCTGATACTGTCTGTATATATGTGACCACTGAATTGAGGGTTGATAAATGTACGCAGTTTCATAGTGTTTCCCATCATCTGGTAATTAAAACAGAATTTCAGTAGAAGCTAGGAAATGGATTATTCATTGTTCCACACTTTCTATTGTTTGTTGAAATAATATATCAAGCATGTGGTCTTTACTGCATTGTATGTTGGGGTTTGAAATGTATTAGTAGGAAAGTAAACAGCAGGAATACACCATTGTTCTACCTCTGCATCATCAAAACACTCACTCTAAACAGGAAATGTGTTTGGACAGGAAAAGATGAACCGATAAAACCGAAAAGGCACATGGTGAAAAGGCACATGGAGACATAAAAGCTACACAGCAGCCTGGCTAAAGTTCTGTATCTACAGCGCTCTACACAAAGGCACATTCTCAGCTTATCTCTAGTTACTGACAGCTGCCCATCAACTGGCCCACGATTTCGGATCCAAAGGAGTGAAGCGTCTGGCAGGAAAACAGCCCCGGTCCCCAAGGAGGATCACATCCCCAGAGTTAGACGGAGAGCGAGAGAGTTTGTGTATGATTCTTCTGTTGCTCTGTATAGCCCCCTCATCCTCCCTCTTCCCTCTGTCTTTCTCTTGGCCTTACCACACAGTGGGGTCTTTTCTGTCTTTGCGGGGAGCCTCCTCGTTCCCTTCCCTCTGCCGCTGTGTCCTCTTCTTGCATCGCCTGCAGGACAAAATGATGACGAGGAGGATTACCACAGCGGCGATACCTCCCCCGATGGCCAACACCAGAAGGAGAAGTTCGGAGAAAGAGGCTGCAGGTGAGAAAGGAGCACAGGAATGCAGACTGAGAAAATGCCATCGCAGCTCACAGCCATTTTATTGTGCATATGTAACTGTTATTAATAGAAAAGTGTATTTTCAGTATTGGACATGTTAATGGTGTTTCTCTAGTGATGGCAAGTCTATCTGTCGGTCAGCAGACATTCGTGGTCCCCAGAGGATGGAAATGACTGTGGTGATCCCTTGACTTTTCATCTAACATCTAAGTTTTCACTTTTCCTAAATTTAGGATGTATCCTAATGACTCAGGTGGACACTTGTGGTTTTGAGAGAAATATGTCAACGACTATTGGATTGATTGCAATCGAACAGTACACAGGTACATGTACCCCCACAGGATTATTTGCATGCCTCTCCTGACTTTCCCTTTAGTGCCATCATCAGGTCAAAATTTCAATTTGTCCAATACTTTGGTTTATTACTTAATAGCTGCATTCCCATCAGCCTCAACTACACTTTGTGTTTTGGGCTAATTAGCAAATGTTAGCATGCTAGCACACTAATATAAGACGATGAACATAGTAAACAGGGTACCTGCTAAACGTCAGCATGTTAGCATTGACATTGTGAGCATTTTAGCATGCTGACATTAGCATTAAGCTCAAGTACTGCCTCACTGTAGACTCTTAGTATTGTTGACATGTTTTGCCTGTTTAAATATTTAAACATAAGAAAATGAAATGTATAAATAAATGTATCACAGCGTAAGCTGTACCTGTACTGTAACAACAACGCTATACTATAATTTGAAATTTACTTTTTGATTATTATTGATTTATGTCTGGGACATTTGCAATCTGTTTAATTAAAATGTGTCAATGAAACAATACAACATCCATAACACATTGTACCAAACAACGTCCATTCTAAAATTCTCAAACAATGATTTGCTTCATTTGAATCAAATCAAGTTTCTGAAATTTAAATATGCTTTGTTTGCTTTTCTTCCTCCTCAGAGAGACAGAAAATCACGACTATATTCATGGTGTATCTGACAATATATTGTGTCTGAAAATCAAACTGCTGACCTGTGGTGACGACACTGAGTCGAATCTCTCCAACCGTGCCGTGGACATCCGGCGGATTCTTGACCTGGCAGATGTAAGTGCCGTTGTAGATGAACTTGACTTGCTGAATTGTGATGGAGGCATCACGGCCCATGACATCACCGGCCCAAACGACACGCTTTCTGAAAATGCCCTCTAAGGGAGGATATGGTCGTTGCTGGTAGTGGAACACCTACAACAGGAAATTGATGGGTGGATTTGGATGGAGCAATAATGGGTTTGACTGGTTGGATTGTCACAGATAGAAAGTAACACCAAACCGAGTCCTGGGGAAGGAAGCTATTTTATTCTCACAGAGAAAGAAACACAAGACATAAACCCAGACCTGCTGCTTCTTTTTCTCTCTATTCTCAATATGCACACACACACACACACACACACACACATAGCCACACAAAGATGTCTTGGACGCTCTGTAGGGAGTCTGATGACTCACCGATTTCTTTCTCAGTTGGCTGAGGGGGTGGATGCTCCCTGGCACAATGAGGGAGCTTTCAGGTTTGATCTCACTTTCCCGCAAACACACATGCACTCACCGACTCTTGTTGGCCTGGTTTGAGGGGTCTGAAGCTCCAGGAGATGACGATGGAATTGGGGTTGATGGGAGAGGAACTCTGGAATGTGCACTTCAGACGAACATCCGTCCCGTTGACTGCCTCCACATCCCCAGATGTGTATATACGCATCCCGCTGACCTGCAGCACGCCTGCAACATACAAACATATGGCGCAGGAGCAGAGTTTACTTCGAAAGAATGAATGCAGGGCATACAGAGCAAAATCAATGAATAGATAAGTGGTTTGTGAAAGAAACACAAATGCTTATACAAAAATACAGTACAGTATGTATTGAGGCGGTATGAATTCAGTCTCATCAGTAAATTCCTGGCTATGGAGTGCATGCAGTGTACCCAGTGACCTACTCCTGCCTACGCAGTGCAGCTGCAGGAAAAATCACTAACTGTAAGTTAGTGATTAGATACGTATTAGATACATAAAGTATTAGATACATAAAGTATATCACAGCATATACTGAAATCCCACAGTATGGCCCAAATGCTGAAAGTACAAGATCAGATCTGTGATCAGTTAGTGGACTTCTGCTTTATTACATCCTGAAAGTCCAAAATCATTTCAGATCAGTAGGCCAAATGTATGACCCTTTTATGAATAATAGCCACTTTAGCTGCACTACCGCTTCAGAGACAGGGCTGAAATTGACAATCTGCTGTATATTATAGGGATATGGACTCTATCAATCTTTACAGTGCGTGGTAGACCTATTAGATGGAAAATGAATGGAATGGAAGAGCGGAGGGGGATATTGGCAACGATTTGGCTCTTCCACATAATGATGGATGGAGCACCCCAGAATGGAGTTAGCACTGACGCACACATACACACACACACACACATTCATGCACTGTCCCAGGCAAAGACATGCTTAATGCTGAGTTCTTGTCTGACAGCAAGTCAACATCACATCTGGAACTACATCTATCTGGATCACGTCTCCCTCTCCCCGAGATCGCAGAGTCTTGTATATCGAGGTAGATCTAAACTTATTCTATTATTTGTGTAGGATGTCTAGTCCAAATGACCTGGTCTATTTAAAGAGAGAGCTCTATATCAGGAGCCGGGTCTTGCCTTGTTAAAGTCAGTGCCCAAGCACACGGGAGGCCGTCCGTCTGCAGAGCTAACAGCCACAGGGAGCTCAGGGTAGCCGAGAATTGTCCCAACGTCATTTGCATACCAAGGACCCTGCAGTGCAAGCTAAACACTTCCGTCTGACAGAAAGAGCTGTCTGTGGCTCGATGGATCACCTGAGTGCATGTGTCGTACCAGGCCTCAATTTTATATATGAGATCATTTGTTTTTGTTGATGCAATCAGGCTTATTCTGTAGTCTAAAATGGATACGATGAAACGTCTAGCTGTCGATTATTTAAAAAGGTTGCACAATTCTTGCAGCAGTTTCACAGTGCTTACTAGGATGGCTATGAATTATATCATGAAGATTTTAAACCCTAAAAAGGTGGCTTAAGCCCCAGGAAAAAGCCCAGGACAAATTGAGCTATATCACTACACCTGCATTATAAATACAGAGAGCATTAAGGCAGGAGCTCGCTGGGAAAATGTCAGCAGGGGCTCGGCTCCTCGGGCAGCATGTTCTGTTCCTTATCACGCTGGAGAGAGTTTCCTGTGGGCTAGGATGAGAGAGTGGGGCGACCAGACGGCCCCCGCACAGCATTACACAGACAGGCATCTCTCTCATCACCAGGCCCTGACAGCACTCTAACAGCCTAATGTGTTTTAAATGAGCCAGATGAAACCTGGGAGGAGTGTGTACAAGTGAGTGAGCAACACAGGCAGAGCACTGTGCGCACTGCAAGAAGTGTCCAGCTTTGCAAATCGTTGGGTCTTTCATCAGACTGACAACTGGATTGTTCTTGAATTGAAAAACAATGCCACTGCAGTGAGATTGCAGTTAATGCTTGTTTTTTTATTTATTTTTTTTCTGCACCAGTACCTTGGAAACGGGGCAGGTATTCAACTTGTGTCAATAAATTGCTGCAGGAAGATGTTAAAACTGTTTTGCATTATAAGGAATGCAGCAAATCTTATGCTGGCAGATATTTTTGCTTGTACAGGGAAAAAAGGGGCTTTAACTTTTTATATTACAGAATAATGCTTTGACGGATGGACTTCAAAGGGAACAAACCGCCACGTTTCTCTCGCTTCCTCATCTACCTGGCAGTGGAAACACTGAAGTTAGTGGATTAAGCTGCCTGTGTTTAGGGTAGTCATTAAGCAGATAACATCACCCAGTAATGACTCCCTCCCTGGCTTGGCTACAAGTGTGTGTGTGTGTGTGTGTGTGTGTGTCTTGGTGTGTCTGTGTGTGTGTGTGTGTTAAACCTCAGCAGAAGAGTCTGAGCCCGGTAAAGGTCTCCTATTTCATATTCGATGTGAAGGTTGGCAAAGAGAAAGAGGGGGAATGGAGGAGGAGTGGGAGGAATTCAATTGCATGTGTCACAGAAATGACAACCACTCCTGTTAGCAAGTGCAAGTGCCTCACTTCAAAACTAGGAACGCATGGTTTTCTGTTTTTAGCCATGCTAGCAGCATGGTTCACCACTTTGGTCTGGACTGAAATATCTCAACAACTGTTGTATTGCCACTAAAATTGTGTACAGGCATTCATGGTCCCCAGAAGATGAATAATTTTGTGACCTTGCCCCAATTTTCATCTAGGGTGACATATTTGGTTTTGAGTGAAATGTCTCGAACAACCATTGACTATTGGCGCCATCATCAGGTCAACATTTTAACCTGTCCAGTGCTTTGGTTTAGGACCAAATACCTGCAAAACTGATGACATCAGCATGAGTTATCAGCAAAATGTCAGTGTCAAACCCCTCCATTTCTGCACCCTTAATTCAGAGAGAGTATAGTGCACGTGGAAGATTAGCTGAGCAATGAAGTTCAATTGCCATCCTCCTCTTCCAAATTGATTAAAAGCTCGCGCTGAAATGATTCATCATGCTTCATGTGTCAGGAGAGAAAGCAGGTCCTCATGGCCATAAACACCTCATTTCAAATTTCTCCCCTTAGCCAATCTATTTACAGTACATGCATTTAAAAGCGTTGCTAATCTGCTTTCAACAACAAAAAAGTAAAATGCTTTAAACTGCGCCGTCCTTTGGCGCCAGCTGAGCTAATTAAGAATTAAGGTTAATTAGGCCTTTTTGAAGGCAAAACGGATATTAGCAGAGTGACAGAACAGTTAGGGCTATGTACAGTGCCTCAATTACCGTATTAATTTGTCCCTGCAGCTAAAAGTGCGTGATCACTATTTAATTGTTCATTAGCAGGCACTAATTCCTGAGGAGGATGCATGCCACCACATGAACGATGATATTATGTACGCCGAATTGAACTCATTTAGAGAAAGAGAGACGGGAGATCAACTAGCAGAAATGAGAGCGTGAGCTTAAGTGATGTACAAGAGCAGGATGATTGAGTGGATAATAATTGCAGTCTGTAAGGGGAAGATAAGATAGAACTGTTAGTTTGCTTGCATGTTTGTATGTCCCTTCATCTACTCCGGCATGCCTCTCTGTCCAGTCTAAGTCGCTCAACTTGTTTGTGTGCTTGAACATCCTGCCCAGCCATGTGCTGACCACACCCGGCATCCAGAGACAGAGGGAGAGAGCTTTCACGGCGTATTAAGATCGAGTTATGTACCCTACAGAGGAGGGCAGGGCCAGAGTGCAGACAAATATATGAATTAATCCTAATTATGTTTCACATATTGCGGACATCGTGTGCCATGCTTTAGATTTCTTGCAGACTTACTTGCAGAGCAGTGTAAGACAAGGCAGTTAGCAGTATTAATTCCAAAACTACATATTTCATCCAAAAACAATTAGTATGAATTTTCTTACAGTGTATCTTTCATAATCATGTGACAGGTAGTAGGTGATGCATTAATTCAAACGATTCAAAGGCTTTTAAACACTTCATGTCTCCATGCTGGGGTTCTGTCAAGTTAGCACAAGTGCACTGCTGAGTCACAACAAGAAGAAAAGACAGCTAAAGAGTCGCCTTTTAGATAATTTAAAGTATATAAATAAAACCTCAGGCTTCATTGAGAGATCCATGTTTCTGTGAAACATGTGAAGGGGATCCATTACACTCTTCACTGGTAATTAAAACGTTAGAGTCTTTGTGTGAAGTGTGCTGACACTTTGCTGCCTGATTGCTTGAACTTAAAACTACTACAGCAACAATTGAAGACTCACTCGTATGGGATTTCACCTCAGGTCAGCATCTTATCTAACACAAACATCTGGAGACAGTGTGCGGGTGTGTGTGTGTGTGTATGTGTGTGTGTATTTTTGTCGATGTAAACTCCAGATGTTTCTATTTACGAACAGATATAGCATCAGGACTAACTGGAATGGATCATAGAATATTATTGTTATGTGTGTCTATCGTTTGTGTGTCGGGTTTTGGTGTCTTTCAGGGGTCTCACTGCACAAATCCACAACACACACACATAAACACACACACACACACCCACATTCTCCATTAGATGTTGGCATTAGTCCATAATATCTGTCAGTTTGTCCAGTCTGTCACAATAAAATTAACTTTAATGCACTTTATTCTACCTGTCAACACTTGCTACAAACGGCACTGGTCCACTGGCCTTTCTGGATAATACTTTCATCTACTGTAAAATAATCAAGCCAAGCCCACTCGAGTGTGATTAGGTTTGCCTGGCTTGGCAGTCATCCCAAAATTGTATTAAAGCCTCGCAGAGAGGCAGAACAAATATCACGTAGTGTTTGACCCAATGTCAAAGAGTGTAGGCAGGTTTAAAACCACATAACCTCTGCCATGCTTTACAGTGTCTTTAGTCTCACATTGCCAGATTTCTTTGCAGTGATTAGAATTCACTGTTCACTAAGCCACACACCCCTTAGTTACTGTCGCTATAATGCAGTTTGTAGGCCAGTGATAACGGCGGCAGATTTACCACATCAAATTCTTTGTCATTTTTTTAAAGGTCTAAAAAGAATGTCACTGGCAGATTTGATCAACTATCAAAGCTAACGTTAGCTCCACAAGTTGGTTGAATATGCCTGATGATGTCTCCAGCTGTCGCCTTTTAAAACCCCTATACAAAGGTCGTAATTATGCACTTGATAGCTACATACATGATAAAAGATTTACGCTTAAGCTAACAGGTCCCAGGTAAAAAGTCATCATCATCCCCAGTTGATGATCAATGTAGAAAACATGGAAGCAAAGAAACAGCATTGTGCTTGTTTTGCAGTGTAGAGCCACTAGTACAAGTGAAATCATTCATTTCATTCTAACAAAATCATGTTTGGCTTGTTAGTGCATATACCTGGACATGGTGAGATTACGTTCTATTGTTCATATTTTCAAACGGTATCTTTTCACCTTTAAGAGAGAAAGGCTTCAAGATGAGGACTAACCAATGTGTTTGGCGACGATATCGCTGTCTCAGGTATTGAGTTTGGCTTTGACAGAGCTGCTAACTAAAACTCTAACAGCATCCAGGATCTGCTTCCACAAACTGGGGAACTACGAAACAGTGGATATGCTATTGTGAACCGGGCTTATTTAGTTTTATTTTTTCCCACATCCTCTAGCCTCATTAATTAGTTCATGATGTGCTACTTGGCCTTAGAATTGATGCTCGGTTACATCTGTATATAGTAAGCTAGTTAGCCAGACACGCTAACTTTAACTCTGCGTTTATTATCTGGTACACTCAGATAGTGTGTACTTCTGCCAAAGCTAGACAACAATCCCCTGATACATGTTCTGCACCAAAACATAACTTTGGATCATAGTCTAACTTTGCACTACAGTTCAGTAAAATCCCTGAACCTTTTGAGATTTTCTGCCAACTAACAGTCAAACAAGCAGAACTGTCTCAGCAGAGATCCTACTTAGATACCGTTACCAAGGGTGGCTGTTCCAAAACCTTAGCATTTTCAGGCCATCCTGGGTGTGTTTCGCACTGCAGAGAGGCCTGCTTGGTATATTGATCTTGAGTCATAACTGCTCAGCAAACAATCTCTGGTATTCTAAATATGTTTTCTCTGAATATCTTAAAAACAATCCACAAAATGGAGAAAATCTAAATCTTTCATGTCACCTTATACCTTGAGGGTTTTGTCGATGCAGTTGCTCAGAAAAATGCAGATTTATAAACGGGGGCAGCTTATGATCGGAGAGTGCATGATGATATCCATGGGGGGCTCCAAGGGGGATACCACACAGGCACCAATCACTGTTTAAGAGCCGTTTCCTTAACAATATAAACAGTAGAACTTTCCATTTGTAAAGAGGATGTCAAGTCTTCTTCGACTTTAAGAGCGGGGAGGAAACAGTGCAGGAGAAATCAAGCCGCTGACACGTCTCTCTAAATCAGGAAATTGGTTTCATTACATTGTTTCCTAGTCGGTGTGTGTTTGTGCCTTTCCACTCTTCATTATGGCTCAGAAACAAAGGGACCACAGGAGGAAACCCGATTCTTTGTTGCACCGGTTTTAGAGGAAACACTTAGGACACAGGACCAAACACACAAAGAGCTCAGTGGATTACAAAGAGTCTCTTCTCTCCTTTGTGAAAGGTTTCACAAGCCCAGGTTAGTTTTCTTCTTCTCCTTTTTTTTTTTTTTTAACAAGGCCTGTCTTTCATGCAGGTCTAGCCCCAGGGCTGGGAATAGCAGGTTCAGATAACAGTGTGCTTGCAGAGGCGGAGGACACAGAGTTGAAGGAGAGGGTGAGTGTTGAGTGGTAAAATGGAAGGGTACCCCTGAAACGGACACAACTGTGTGTTAACATACTGTGCAGTACATTTTCTCCATACAGGTTTCCGTTCATTCCACTCAGTCAGGAACATGCAGTTGTGCCAAAACAAGCAAATACAATGTATGGCCAGAAGCTATGTGTTCACATACTTTTTTGTACTTTTGTTCTGGGGATGATTTCATGGTTTGGGCCCCTCAGTTCCAGTTAAAGGAAATATCCATGCTACAACACAACATGATATGCAGACAGTAGTGTGCTTGTATCAACAGTTTGGGGAAGGTCTTTTCCTGTTTCAACATGACAGTGCCCCGTTGCACAAAGCCTGTTTCATAAAGACTTGGTTTCCCCAAGTGGTGTCGAAGAACAGAGCCCTGACCTCAGCCCCATCCCCACGTTATGGCTGTAGCCCAATTTGCCCCTCGGGGACAATAAAGACTTTTTGACCTTTTGACCTTTGATCCAACACCTTTTGGATGAACTGGAACACTGCGAGCCACATCAGTGGCCGACCTCACTGACGCTCCTGTGGTGATTGATTCCCAGAGGCTGTTAAAGCAGCAGATGTATGCACATGGTTTTCTGGGATGACACGTGCAAATATCACGAAAACATTCAGACGTACACATACTTGTGGCCATGCAAAGTATGATACGTGCAAACACATGCACATAACACCCACCAGCTCTCTCTCTCTCTCTTCTCTCAACAGAGTCAGCAGGACTTTCCTTGGATGTTCTGTTGAAAGAGTTTGTGCTGGTGGCACTGTTTTCTTTCAAAGCTGAGGTATAAAATGTATTACTACCAGAGAGACGTTCCAGACACCGGGTGTTTTGAACAGAAAATCTGAAAGCTTTCATTAACCTGATGTATGGGGAATCACACTTTGCTTTTAAAGATGACAAAAAACAGACACTTCCTTGTATGAAAATGTCACAAATTGCAATTGTGCTGCTGCGTTCACTATTCCTATTCCGCCTTTAACCCTATAGAGGTATGAACTATACCAAACTTTAGAAAACTACAAAAATGTGTTTGAATACACTCTAAAGGTCAGTCCAAACACAGACCAAGCATCAATCTCTTTCTCTAACTCTTTCTTTCTTTCTGCCTCCTGTAGGCCAATTGCAATTCATCAGACGGTGGTATCCAGAGGAAACGTGTAGTGGGTGAGTCAGGATTAGAGTTTAATCCATCAAACTTCTTCCACTCCCACCTCGCAGCTGACTCAACAACTTCTCCCAGGATTACAAACTCCTGGGGGGGGGTCCACTGTGTACGTTTTGATTCAACACACCCACAGACTTCTGTTGGAAGGACTGTCCAACACTCAAAAGACAACCTTAGTTTCACATGTTTACTACGGAGCTAGACTAGCCATATGTTTAGTGTCCCCCAGTGTTATGAGTCAGAGTGAATCCAGTCCCACTGAGGCTTCCACCTCTGCTCCTGAGCAGATGAATAAATAAGCAAATTGACAATATATCACTGTGAAAAATCACAAACCGCACTGTGGAGGTAAAGACTTTTTAAGCTCTCAGCCTTCGTTTTAAGTTGTGCTGATTTGGTTCCATGTGTTTTATCACTTATGTACTGTTCAGGATAGTATCATCCTTCTCCATGTGGCTACTATATATAAGCAAGGATATCAGCTGGCTGGACATTGGACTGTTTTTGAAAATGTTGGCCTGAACTCACAGAAGCCAGAAATGGACTCTTGTATATGTCAGTCAGACTGGCTTCAGTGGAAATGAAGGAGATGTGGTGGAAAGTGTACAATAGTGACCGAACCCTTGCACACTGTCTTTCACCTTCCCACCCGCCCCCACCCCCATTCATTACAATTTCTGAGTAGAGTGGCAGATAATTAGTGAGCAAAACCAGATAAGTAGCTGCTATTCTTGCATACGAAACTCAGATATTAAACAAGGATACGGAAACTAAGACAGTACCTTTCACAGCCTGGGACATTCTATCATCATGCCTGCTCCACATTTACTCACAAATATTTAAGAAATGGCAACTGCTGTTGAACTTCCTCTTGGCTCTCTGCGAATCGGATGACTCAGAAAGGACTGCTGATATTCTGTCCCCCTAGTGGGGGCTGGGTTAGCTGGATGAGCTACTTGTTTACCGTAACATTAAATCATTCTGAGAACAAGTGATGGGCCAACAGAGGATGTAAGAATGCAAACAGAAACCCACACTCAGAAATATGCAGTGTTTGCATTTGCGCCGATTCAGATGGCCGTGTGTGTGTGTGTGTGTGTCTGTGTGTGTCTGTGTCTGGGACCTGCAAACACAAACACTTGTGCAGTTCAGTTTGAAATGTATTTCCCGAATCCCTGTTTACACTTGGTGCTGAAGATTTTTAAGCATTACACAGGGAGCGCCTTGCCGTCACACTCAAACACTTCACAGATGCGACCTGAGCCCTCTGTGTTGGGGATCGGTGTGTTCTTGCGTATGAATGTGCCATTGTCAACTGTGCACACCCCCCGAGGCAATCCCATCAGCCCAACAGAAAGGCCAGACGTCCACCTAGGTGTGTCAACACAGCAGCAGCATGTCATAAACCCCAGCAAGGCTTTGTTATAGTGACCTATTATTGTGGTGAGATTAGAGTCGCCGTGGCAGAGCGATTATATCCCAGTAACACATACAAGAGGCTGAACGTCTATTGTAAACCCTGACAGGGTTAAACTGAAGCTTAAACAATCGGCGTGAGCACCTGGTAGGCTGTTTGCAGTCAGCAAGCAGCCATTTGTCGCATGCATGTGTTCATGTGTGTGCGCATGTGTGTGCTAAACCTCTAAATCCGGGCAGGTTGGCGCACGTCAGCCTGTGAGCATCTCAGGCTTCTGGGTAAAGGAGAAAATGTTAGAGGAATTACAGTACAGCGCAAAAACAAAAACTAAAAAGGCCGTCAACAGCAGGGGATCCAAAAATGTTTGTGTGTGTGTTTGGTCAGGACAAAGGAGAAATGAGAGTAATCTGGTTGTTAAAGGTTGTTGAAACTAATCGGGTGTTTGTTCTCAGTATGTTTCCTTTTCTAATGAGCCCGTCACAGTGTGTGGCCGAGATGTTGCTTTGTATCCAAGTGGTGAGGCGCAAGGTAAAGAGTATGTTCAATTGTAAGCTGCTACCAAATTTCATTGTCTTTCGCAAAACAAATGTATGAAAAATACCAAATACAGGACAGCAGAGAGCGTGCAGATTCTGTCTAGTGAACGTGGCGTTTTTTTTACTTTGAAAACGAGATTTTACCAAAGGGAGTGTGGTCAAACGTCCAAACGTCACTTTTAGCTTTTGAACATTTCAACAGCTCAAAAACAAGGGAACAACATGACGGAGCAAACCATACAACTGTCAGTAGACACCAGCAGCAAGCTTTTTTTTTTTGTTAATTCATCAATTAACTTTTAATCGATAAATTTTTCAAAAGTGCATGTAAAATGTGTAAAACACATAAAAAACATAAAAAGCATACAATATGATGTCGAAATGTACAGCATTTGGCATGAACACTTGTTCATGTATGCACAGGGCCTCAGACATATTATTGGCTATTACTTTTTGTCATTTGAACAACTGAAAATTTGTGCCACTTATATAGTACATATAGTGCTAAATGCATTATTTTATTATCTTTTGACCCTGTCTTGCAAAGGTGCCCTGTATCAAAATCTAGTATTATTCCAGTGCAGGATTACAGGTTGTTTCTTGGGTCTTTGTGTGTACTGTACTTGATGACAACTTGGGGGTGAAAGGGCACATTACACAAAGCATGGTAAGATGTTTCAGCTGTTTTAAAAAGCACATTAACATTTTAAGGGGACATATGACGTGTTTTTGGTTAGACCTTTTTGCGGCCTTTTCACCGATCCTGCTTCGCAGCACTGCGTTCAGCACGCCACACAAACCCAATTCTTAAAAAGTCCAAATTTGGTCACGAAAGCGATTCCATTCTGGCGTTGTGAAACGCAGAAACGTTGCTCCCAAAGCTTCTCTTGACACAAATGTGATTTATAATATGTCTTGCACACTCCTGCCAAACACACAAAGGAGCAGTGTGTTTATCTTTGAGTGCGATGAAGGATTTTTACCACTGAAACACTGTGATTATGTTATTCCGTTTGGTCTACATCACATCTCCTTAAAAACAGGCTCTTAGCAGCAAGTCTGCGAATGAATACTAGCTTGTCTTCGATGGGTGCAGTGCATGTCAAGACAAAGGGGGGGGGGCTGCTGGGTAAGTATGTTAGTGTTATTTTAATGTCACAGTCCACCTGAAGGGAGGGGGGGTCGGGTAAGAGAGAGGAATGAGTGTGAGTCATTGTGCCTAAGTTTAGACCGTATCAGACCACGTCTCGTGAAAACAAGATGGGTCTGCTGGCGTGTTTCATCACGCCATGCCGTCTTTATCAACACAACACAAGGCCGAAGGCAATGGAAACAGACATGAGAGCTGATGCTGCTGAGCTGCAATCAGCCCCAACATGCTTTTTCTTCCTCCACATGCTGTTATGTGGTTCACTGTCCCTCCATATCCACGCAGTATATTTAGCCGTCCTCCTGCTCTGCCTGTGTCAGCCTGTGACTGTGTTATGGCTGATCTGCAGGCACATGCTCCATGCAAACACAAGCCGCTTGCCACTGTGGTGACTCCCCCCCCCCCTCTACATGGTGCTTTGGCAGTGGATGGACATGTTCAATCAATATAATCCAGTTAGCTGGGATGGCCCGCAGATTACCTTTAGGTTAAATAACCTGATCTCTGCTGAATGAGCCGCCAATGTGTGAAATCAAAGCGTTTCCCATTAGCTGCACCACTACACCGTGTGGAAGTGAGCAGCAGCAGCAGCAGCAACACAGTCTATTCATGTTTATATCCATAGTCATGTGCATCTGCTGCTGTGTTCCGACGAACACACCCTGGACCACTACGGACGGGAGGGTCCACAGTCTGTGTGGACCAGCACGGATGCGCACTAATGAGCAGGAAACGGGAGAGGATGCAGAAACCCAAAACACAATGCAGGCAGGATCTGATGCCGGCCAGTAGCCTGTAAAGTCGTTATGCTGTTAGTAGTCTGGCTTTTTTATTATTATTATTATTATTATTATTATTATTATTATTATTATTATTATTATTATTATTATTATTCGAGCTTTCACAGGAATTCCTCAGCGGCGCCACCAGGTTCTCCAGTGACGCACAGAGATGGAGGTTCGGGGAAGAGAATCAGGCTTTTTCTCTTTCGCTTTGAAGCTCGAGCGGCTCTAAAGGCGTCATCCTGTTGTGTCTTGAGAGCAAGAGTTGGGATAAACTTTTGGGAAACACACAGATTCCCAAAACAGACACAGGCTGGTTTATAGGCTAAGTAGATAATTTATATAGATATAGATATATATATAGGCTGCTGTATCCTGAAAACATACCAAAACAATGTGATATTATTGGTATAAATCGCGCTGTCCTGTATAATTGCAAAGAACACATGAAGTGTTGAACAGCACTAACTTTCCCTCGGCTCGTCCGCTCACACCGAAGCGGGGTCTCACCTGAAGCTGCGAGTCCAGACAGGACGGTGAGGAAACAGAGCCCCTGTACGCACATCGGATGGACGGAAGGTTGTCCGCTGGCCAAGACACCCGGCGCTGACTGAGACTCCTCCGCCGGCTCACGGTGACTGAAAGCCCGGGTCCCTTCTTGTCGATAGGGGGATGAAAACATGAAGTTGGAGCTAAGTCCTCTCCTCCACCTGATCGCTCCAAAGGACGCGTCCCAACTCACATTTCAGTGTCAGCACCCTCCCACCGCGCTGTCGGGCGGAGAAACAAAGTCGTCCACTCTTCTCTCGCTCTCTCTCTCTCTCTCTCACACACACACACACACACACACGCACGTTAAACCCATGAGCCGGCAGACTGTTGATGGCCACCCCAACCTGCCGCCACACACCAAGGCTGTGCGACCTTCACTGAGTTCACCAGAGACACAAAGGGGGGGCAAACTTGTAACAATAACCGAGTGACTCTGTGGACACGAACAGCTTCAGGACCATGTAGCCGATGCTGATTGTTCTGTCTTCACTGCAAAAACAAAGTGTGAGATGTGGATTTGAATGCTGCTCCTCTCTGGTGGGAGACCAGCAGCAAGCGGTGCACTTTCAAATTGGCTACTTACCGGTTCGAACCACTTGGGGGCAGAGCTGCACTTTGACGTACACTCTCTGAAGCCCCTCAAGAAAGACCAGGGAGGCTGGAAATTCAGTTCTCAGCCTTCATGGCTGGCATGTCAGCATATCTCGTTTTCAGCCTCAATCGTAGCCTGTGTGAATGTTTGACATTGTCAAATATGAACAGCTATCAGTTTTATAGCATGTAAAGTTCATGAGCTGTGACATACAGTGATGAACTGAAGGAAAAGCAACATTTTACCAAGGAAGCAGTAAAATTATCAGTCAGCATTTGGTATAAGTGTGGCAACCCTTATAAACAGTTTATACACATGTTTTAATCTTGTGTATTTTGATACAAGTATCAAAATGTATGTAGCGATTTGGGGAAACGGCCATAGACACACTACAAAAGCATTATTACCGTATCAGATCATAAAGTCATAACGCTCTGATTGATTACACTCGTGCGCTAACAAAATGTGTCAGGCACATTTACTACCATCAACTGTTCACAACATGTTTTCAGAGAGAGAGAGAAAGACAGCACAAGTATTTACACAAAGGAAGTCGCTTATATATGTACGGTGGTGACTTTTGCTACATCAAAGAAGCGTGAACATTCATATGTGTTACTGTAATACGATGAATCCAGGCACCAGAATCTCTTTCAAGCTGTTTTGTCGTTGTAGATGCAGTTGCATGTAACCTTTATGTAATCATGTAAGTCCCACTGAGATTAAGATCTCACTTTTAAGTGAGGATTTGAGTTTGAGTTGAGTATAAAAGCATGTTTCAAAACCGACCACACAACACAATCATGAGCAATTAATAAATATATTTACTCAGCGTGGCTTCTCTTTTTGGTGTTTCTGATCAAGAGTCAATCAGGAATCAAATTCTTTATCAACAGGAATAAGTATAAGCGTGTTTCTGTGCGCCATTCAATTTGACTTCATCTTGAGGTTCAACCTGTGAATTCGTCTGGTAGAAACGCTTCCTGTGGTGTGCAACGTGTGTGTGTGTGTGTGTGTGTGAGTGTGTGTGAGTTACAGAAAGAGAGAGAGAGTCACTGAGAGAAGCAGCAAGTCTACTTCTTTGGATCTTCTTGCCTCATTGAGCAGGCAGCTTGATGATTTCAGCACCTTGTAGTGGACACGTTCACGAATCTGATCTGTAGAGTGGAAAGCTCCAGAAACACGGCGCAAGAAACAGAGGTCGTGTTAAGAAAATGAGCAGCATGGGTGTTCGGGCTGCGCTCGCCGTCCTCCTCCTGTTCATAGCTACAGTCAAGGCTGATGAGGGTAAGTATTGCATTTTATTTTGCTTCATATTTAAGTCATAAAGTTTTAATATACTGGTCTGGACTTAGAACAAGACGTATTTCTGAAAAAAACAAAAATAAATACATTTTAGAGCATTTTCCAAAAAACATCTCCAATTTCTTTATACGCCTCTACTGCTCTAACTGCTGAGTTGAAACATTTTTCACCCCCCTGTACCGTGTACTCCTTTCATTCTGAAGATTTGATTTACTGTAGTCTTTTTGGTAGTGTAGTATGCCACTTGTTATCTTGATCACTGGCTGTGTGTTTGTTATTTATTGTTGGAAACATTTCAATCCCTGTGTATAAAAGATATATAAGACACGAGCTTGATGTGATACATAGTAACACAAGGCAAAACCATTAAACTCTGATGTACATACGGTGAGTCGAGTGTTGGAAACCCACCTCAGCTCTCTGATTCTCCCTAAAACAGTAATGGGGAAGAAGGGTCTTGATGAAATGACAAACTAAAGCAAGTGCACTGAAGTAAGTTCATATCTGTCTGTGTGTTTTAATAAGGAGGAGGAGGAGTGATGTTCTGGAGGGAAAACGTAACAATGACCTGTCCAGGAGAGGGGACATGGTACAAGGATGGAACAGCCAAAACTATATTGGCTGAGGTGGAACAGTCGAAGACACATAATCTCAAGTATGAAAATAGCAAGAAAGGCCTTTACTACTGTGAATATGGTGATGACTCAACGAAAACAAAATATTATTTCTACGTGCAAGGAAAGGGTGAGTAGAACATTGTGATTTCTCATGATTTCTCTGTGCTAGTTGTCCTTTCTCCGCTTCATTTGTTGAACTGCTGTTGTTTGTCCTCCAGTGTGTGCGAACTGTTATGAGCTGGACCCGTCTTTGTTTGGGCTGTTCATCATGGTGGACGTGCTCGGGACAGCATTTGTGATGATGATTATCTACAGGTGCACCAAGAAGGAAAGCACAGCTGGACCTACTAACACTTCCAAAGGTAAGAAGCAAAGCAGAGCCCAAATGGACACAGCATCACACTACTTCACATATCTATCTAAAAGGGGACCTAATGTCCGTTGTACTGAAGCAGCTATCACACATCTTTCAGTGTTGATACATGCTGATTTTTCAGACTTATCTGCAGAAAGAGATAGAGGATTGTACGTCTACGCGTGCAGCTGATGCAGCGCTTGCAAATCCAATTACAGTTATTTTTAAGTATCTAAAGTGTTAAACTGCCTGGGTGTGGACTCTTAATGCATAATCTGTCATAATAGTCAACCACAAAGCATCTTATTAAGTAAGTAAGTAAACATTTCTGTCATTACCTTCTAGCACCTGCTCGTTCAGGAGGCCGGGCTCCACCTGTCCCATCTCCTGACTATGAGGTAGGTATTGTATATAAAATGATGCATTTTACTTTTACATTCAACTTGCAATCTTCAATTGTTACCAAACGTAAGGGGATCAAAAGTCCCAGCGTCCTAGCTAAATAATCATAAAAGATAAGATGAGAGCGGGCCATTTTTATCTATTCATTTTTAAAAGTTTAAACGATTTTGGGAAATGCACTTATTTGATCTCTCGCTGTGAGTTAGATGATCGAAGATCGATACTACGGCTGAGCTAAAGCTGGTTAGCGTAGCTTAGCATAAAGAGTGAAAGCAGAGGAACAGCTCGCCTGGCTGTTTGCAAAAGGTTTAGTTCACCTACCAGCACCTGTAAAGCTCATTAATTAACATGTTACATACAGTTTGTTTTCATACAAAAAACCAAAATGTAAAGACTTAACGTTGTGCTGTTTTGAGACTCCAGGAAGTCACTGTGCCCCACCAAGAAATAGTCCAGCACATAATCCATCGTATAATCTTATCCTCCAATAAAACAAATAAACCTATTTCCCAAAATGTCAAACTGTTCCTTTATGTAACTCACAATCATTTCATTTAAAAATCTGCTTGCTGACAAAGTTTCCTAATGCCCCTGGAAGCCAAGTGCAGCCATTTGACTCTGTAATTGACCTATATACTAATCATTTATGTCGTGCTTTGGCAGGAACTGAGCGCTCACACTCGCTCCCAGGATCCTTACTCTGTTGTGAACAGGATGGGATAGAGACAAGTCACCTGACCACGCCAGGTTGCCGGTTTAAAGGCTGTACGGATGTAGGCAAACAGTCGCCGAAGACATATGTGAACATCAGCCATGGGCCCAGTATGCAAACTCTGGCTTTTACCCTTTTCGATTTGAAGGGTGGTTTAACTCAAATCGCATTAAGTTTGTGGTGCTCGCAGTATTTAGGAATGATATTGAAAAACTACTTAGGGACTACTTTTATTTAACAGTGGGTAAGGTCGTGACAAAAAATGAAATTATGATTTGATCGGCACATTTGTGTTGATGAAGAAATTACACACACTTGCACACGCACACGCTAAATGGGATTGCAAGTTGGTGTGATGCTGATCTTTAACGTACTCATCGTCACAATAATCTGCCAACTCTACCAACTAACATAGTCGGACAGTTTCCACTGACCCGAGTCAGCTGTAATACCTTCAAGTGTTGTAATTGAGAGTGCATGAAAAGTAGTACACAGCCAGCAGCAAAAAACCTATAAGTAACGTAGTAACGTTTAGTTTCTTTTAGAAGTAGGAATGAAAAAACATAGATGTTTCCAGGATCACTATGTCCACTGTGTTTCCTTTGCAATCAAATACTTTTGAACAATTCCATCAAGCCATCACATGTCAGAGGGGAAATACTGCTGCAGGCTGAGTCAAATGGAATATTTCAATGCTGTGAGCACCACAAACAAATGTCCATCCACTCAAACCAAACCCATGTGGATGGCTACCATTACGTGCGCCCAGTGTCCACCACATTAGTTGCACCTGTACAGTCTAATGCAATCCAATGTTCCACCTCGAGGTCTACTTTTAGAATCCCAGTAAGGTTCCGTTTTTATTAGTTACACAGTGGTGGTGGTGTCCTGGACTGCATTATATTGAGAGGTGGGTTTTTTAAATATTCTGATCTGCTCATGTAAGAATTATAACAAAAAAAATGCAAACACCTCTCAATATAATGCAGCACAGCACAACACCACCTTTAACTCTGACCTCAGCAATAAACAATACAACAGGTTTTCAACAATGTCATCAAAAACGCGACATTATAAGCTTTGTAAATTATTGGATTGCATTCGATTGTACAAGTGTACACAATAAAGAGGCCACTGACTATATATATACATATTTTTATTTTTACCATGAGTTTACTGACTGTTTAATATACAAAGTACCGTTTAAGTCACAGTAATGTCATAAATAAATGTTGTAACTTGCTTAGTCATTGCAAATAGAGAGATACTGTTATACCTGTTTTCTGTACATACTTTATGATCATATGATTATTAGTTCGGACTTCTCACATTGTATAAAGAGCAGAAAATTGTTGTCAGACGTGTAAAATATTACTGCACAAATTGCTCAGCGTGTTTTCCCTTTTTGCTTTTTCATTCCAATCTGCTGTGTTACTCTTCTTGTTACTGTAATGGGCAACATGTGTCACTAATAAATTAATCAAATAAACCGCAGTCGCGCACGGTTCACGTTTGCTTCTGTGCTCATGGTTGGAAACAATAAGCAGCAGGTTTAGAGACGTGTCGCCGGATATAACTGTATGCTAACCATGAAGTGGCCTCTCGAAGCCGCAGCTCATATCCGTAGCACCCGCATGCACAGAATCACCATCAATATGCCTTCATCATGACTAGAGTCTCTCTTGTGTGAGTGACGTGAAATCCTGTCTCTGGAAACATCTGACATTTCTCAGTGCATACACATGTATTTTACATGGAAATGTTGTGTCATGCTTCGCCTTTGCGTCTGCACAACTGCGCTTTTCCCAGCAGTGACTGAGCACAGCTGCACTGATGGAAATGAAAGCGTTAAACACAACGCCACGTAATATCTCTTCCTCATGCATACTACTAATAATTGATAAGTCTGTGATACTGTATGTAGCTCCGAGGTGTAGTGTTTAGTGGAAACACTCCTACACTTACTGCTCGGCTATCTTCATCTACATCTGCTGCAATGTTTGTGTGAGAGAGAAACAAAGAGTTGGGGGGGGGGTTACAACTGCTCGACGAGTGTGTGTGGTTGTGTGAGTGAAGGTACACATGAGCTTGTGCATGAGTGCATGAAAGTGTTTGCACGAGCATTGAGTCAGAAGTTGGGAGTATGTGTGTGTGTGCGTGCGTGTGTGTGTGTGTGTGTGTGTGTGTGTGTGTGTGTGTGTGTGTGTGTGTGTGTGTGTGTGTGTGTG
>JAVQJF010009728.1:0-15666 GCA_036023855.1 Gadopsis marmoratus | reverse complement strand
CATATTGATCATTTGTACAAACATGGTTCAAAGTAGAACATGATTTGTTAAAAAATATTAGTGGCTAGTGAAAATGGGACATTGCGATTTCCTAGGAATGTTGTAGAAGTGATCATTTGCAAATGTAAATACTTAGAAATAGGTATATAGAAATAAGATGTTGCATATTGATATTTATCCTTATATTCCTTATATTCCTTATATATCCTTATATTTTTCCTACTTTGTTAAATAATTGTTGAAAATTGTTGCGAGAAATCATTAACATGATTAGTGTCTTCACATAGATGAATATAATTAATTAATATTAATAACATATAATTAAAGATAAATTGAGCAAATTTGTTATTTCACAAGTGTGTATCAAACTGGTAGCCCTTCGCATTAATACCCAAGAAGTAGCTCTCAGTTTCAAAAAGGTTGGTGACCCCTGCTGTAACATATATATGATGTGTAATATATGCACCGTCTTCACCTTTATGTTGCAGTGCTGTGATACTGTATTGAACAGCACGTTTTTTGAGTCCACTGAATATTCGGTTCTCCTGGGTACCTCCAGCTGTTTGCTCGGCTCCTGCATATTTGATCCGTATTGATCCCCGTGCAATAAAAACATCACAGAGCCCGTGTGAGGAGGCCTCGGGGGCACTGGTCTTATTTATGACTCCGTCTGCCCTGTCGCCCTGCACCCAGGCAGCTCCTTTGTAATGCCAGCTTGAAATGATCATGACAAGCAGCCCACTGACAGGATCGGTCGTGCATCAGGGTTTCGAAGAAGGATGCTGCCATTAGAGGAAGCATGCTGTCTGCAGCTTGGAGATGTTGGACTTTGACTGGAGGCAGGATCTAACTTTTATGCTCACTTGTCAATAGTGTTGTAGTTCACATCCACATTCACCAGCTTATTGCCCTCTTTGTTAACCCACTGTATTTTTCATCGCATTTGGTCACCTGCCAAAGTGATTTGATTGTGCAGTAGGCGCTCCCACCAGTAACCACATAAAAACATTTGGTTTGTGGTTGGTCAGGTTTTCCTCATCCTGTTCAACAGGAACATTTCTGCAGAGTATTAGTGACATGTTGAGACCTGGTTTGCCACGTCGGCGTTAAAATAAAAACAGGACCTGAAACGTAATTCCTATTTTCCCTTGTAATCTTGAAAGGTCAGCCAGTATCAGTCTCTGCTGTCTGCAGAGACGACTTCTTCTGATTCAAAAACTAACCTGAAAAGTCCTGGTTTCAAGGAGCAACATGAAGATTGTAGGTTTCAAAATGACAGTAAGATGGTAGTTTGCTATCTATATATAGTGAAGGCATTCCTTTAGAAAATATTTAACCTAGTGAAATGGGTATGCCAGTCATTAAAGATGATATTAGTCATTTAATCTGACAGTCATTCAACAGAAAATGAATTGGCAACTATTTTGATGACTGCTCAATCTTTTTTCAAGCAAAAGTGCCACACGTTTCAAGTATGATGATAAGCTGCTGGTAAATGTAATGAATTTCTTTGAGGTTTAGACTATTAGACGCAAAAAAAAGACACAAAAAAATGCAGTTTACAACTGTCACCGTGGGCTTTTTTCTGACTTTTTATAGGTCAAACGAGTATTCGCTTTGTCAAGAAAGTGTTTTTGTCAATGAAAATAATCATTACTTGCAGACCTACATGTCTTTAGTATCAAGGATGTTTTTTTCTCATTTTGTATCTGAACTCTTGGTGAATCTCTTTACAGTCATTGTTTTTGATGACCAGCAGATTTACAAGATGTCTACATAGCAGCCATTTTAGGACTCAAACATTTTATAAAATACAGTCATGACCGACGAATAATTATGCAATTTTGGTGTACATATTAGTGGATTTGCATTCAACAGAATACTTTTATATCTTTTTAGTTATTTCTGTAGGCAATGATTCCCATAGTTGTCTTTGTTGACAGCTGTAAGGATGAGTCTGGACAATCTGTCCTCCCAATATTCAGGATGCATGTTGATAGTCAGTTTTACTTCCTTATTTCTACCTGACATGGGTCCCTGCCACTCTCAGTTATGGAACAAGCACAGTTCCTTCCTCCCTTCTTCTCTTCCTCCTCTGAGTTCATTCAGTGCTCTGCTCCTCTACGGCCAACAGTGGATATGTCGTCTTCAACTACAAATAGTTATTTGACATTTCAGCCATTCCCTTCATGCTCAAACATCACTCAGTGTTCAGCACAAACACTGCAAAGATTAAGTGATCGACTTCCATGTGGAGCTCAGTGGGAACAGTGTGGGGGTGAGGTGTTTGATGTGTGCTCAGAGGATGTCTTACGGTGTTTTTAGATTAAAAATGTCCACGGCTTGCAGGTGCAGCTGTAGATTTACACTCTGAAAGCTGTGAATTTCTTACATCATGGCCCACCACTCGCTGTTGAGGAACTTTTCGCTGATTATATAAAGACACTTCTTGTTCTCCGTCTTTCTTTCTCCCAACCAGACGGTTTCTTTGTCAGGCCAGGGCCGCTCCGACTCGCCTGTCTACACCAACCTCCAGGAATTGAAGATCACCCAGACCAACCTGCCCCCTCTCCCCTCTGGCTCCCCCCACCATGTGATTGGTGATTGGGAGACCTACAAGGACCAAACCGGCAGGCACTTCTACTACAACCGCTCCACCCAGGAGAGGACCTGGAAGCCGCCCCGAGCCAGGGACTCCAGCATCGGGAGCTCCAGAGGAGACAGCCACAGCACAGGAGAGAGCGCCGAGGTACAGAGGGTTTGATCAAACACATACACTATTCATCTCTCTTTATTAGGAACCTCCAGTGACAACTCGTACAGTCCTAAATCACAAAGTGCAAGTTGCTAGTAAATTAGCGACGCAGTGAGAAACGAGTAAAACACATAACAAAATCTTTTGGGGGGGGGATGACATACACTGAATGTATGTGTGTTTAAGACCAGTTGACCCAATGTTAAATTCACTGTTTTGATAACATGATTTCTGATTGAAGTTGCTTCACTGAACACCTTCCCTCCATGACAGCAAACACAGATTCAGAATCTGTGCAGTTCAGGCGCAAACAGTAACAGTTGAGGGATTTGAGAAATGTCACTTGGTCGCCTGGTCAGCCACTGCAGGAAGCAGGTGTGACTCATTTAAGTTGGGTGACGCAGATCTCTCTGCATCTAAGACTGAGAGTTTATAACAAACATTGCCTTCTGGACAGCTCTTCTGATGGAGTGTATATTTGCTTTTAACCTCGGACCTAATTCTTTGATTTAATTAATTCAGAATACTAATTTTAACAAATACATTTAAAGTATTACTACTGAAGATCAGACAAAATAAAAATTTTTATCAGACTAAACTCAAACTGGTTCTCACAAGCATAGAATTACAATAACTCACACACGCACTTGCTTGTACTGTATATACAGTGTGAAAGCATCATGAGTCAGAGGCAGATTTTAAATAGATAACAAATACGGCATGCCAGTACTTCATCACATATTTTGACTGCCTGGGGATTAACGGTGCTGTACATGCAGTCAAAGTAAGGCATCTGCAAATTGTTCTTTCAGCACTGACAGATTGTTAGAGTAGATTTAAATTGTCAGACAAACAATTTCTCTCTCTTGCACACTATCCACACTTTTTTTTTTTATTATCAACTCTCTCACACTCTCACTCACACACACACACACACACACACACACACACACACACACTCTTTGTGATGTACCAGGTTTAGACTAGTCATTTGGGAGTCATCTCTCATTTTGAGTCAGCCTCTTTCATTAAATGGCTGCAACACACTGCCACCTACAGGTAGAAGGCAGCATTTGTTCTGTGTCACTCTGCAGTGACCACCTTCAGATTTACATCCCTCTGTCCAAAATCAAGCATGAACATTAGGGATTTTTAACTCTGATGGATCTTCTGGCTCTCTGTACTGTATTAAAGTGGTGTTGGGCAGATTCTGATCATTTATTGGTTCTGGGTGCTTGATTGTCTTCTCTTCTCTGTAACTCCATGGTGAAAGATGCCCTCTCTTTTCTCTTCTCTGTCCCCCCTCTCTTTTCACTGATGGTAGACCACTCCTCTCTCGCTCTCGCCATCTTTCCTTCCCTTCCTCTCGCTTTCCATTGGTCGACTCCAGCCTCTGTCATCGGAGGACACCTGCTTCAGTACCTACTCTAGCCATTCAGACAGTCAGTATGGCTCTCCGCCGCGTGGTTGGTCGGAGGAGATGGACGAGCAGGGCCACACGCTGTACGTCAGCGACTATACTAATGAGAAGGTACCGCCTGCACGGGGCTGATCTGCTGTCTTTTTACTGTGGTGGTTTCTGGGAATGTGTGTGGGAGTGGATTTTGGGTTGATTCATGGTAAAAAATGTCCCCCTATAGTGCACGGCGCAAGTCTTTCCTCCACACTGATTAGGCTGAGTTTTAACACCAGAGCACTGGAATATTACAGTACATAGATTCATTGTATACATTTAAAGAAAGTGACATCCTTTACGTTCATATGAACTGAAAGTTTGATGTTCGTGCATACAGTTGAGCTCAATATGCTCAGACTGCAGGCAAAACTGACCTGTGAACAGGACAAATCGCATGGAATCTGATCTTTTCAATTGTGATTTGGATCTCTTTCTCCTCGGCCTGGTTAGCAACTGCTCGCGAATTAGCTGCTCGCTTCTGCAGCACATCAACTTATAAATGAAACCGTACACCCCAAGTACAGTGGCCTTCATGGTTACTTTCATACAACAGCCTGCTGCACGATGCACAATGCTGACATTTTTGTTATTATTCTTTTGTGCGTGTGGGTCAGTTCAGGACCGTGGCGAGTTCACACTGGAATCTGATATTGGCCAAACAAAAGATTTGCGACATCAAATTTAAGTTTGTCTGTTAGTCAGTAGGTTTCATGTTATTGCACTTTATTATAAAGTAATGTATCAGGACTCAGCACTAATGAGGCTTGTGTTTCTCCTGTCTGTGCGTGTGTGCACCACCAGTGGTTAAAACACGTGGATGACCAGGGCAGACCATATTACTACAGTGCAGATGGTTCAAGGTCAGAATGGGAGCTGCCAAAGGTAAGACTCTGTAGCAGTGCTTGCAATTTATCAAATCGATCAACAGTAATGCTGTGACAGGTAAATGACACGTATGGGTAACGCTAAGATTTGAACTTGTGGGCCCACCACAAGTTCCCACAGCCCCGACAATCAGTCCAAAACCACAAAGAAGACAATTGATGATAATGCAAAACGAGATGAGTAAGAAATACCCTCACATTTTCAATGGTGAAACCTGTGAATTATTAATTATCAGTTCAAATCTATTTAGTTTGTTGAATTAGTTTTAGCACTAAAATGCGATTATCTGAAGAGCTCAGTCCCTGCACTGCAGGAGATACTGTAGTGAACACCGTGGCATCGTTTCAGTAGATTAGATCTTTTAATGGAGATGCTGTGCTTACATTTGTAGCTGCCTCGCTTTGTGACTATGACTTATAAGATGAATGTTCGGCTGTAACATCATGTTAGCTTTTGGCAGCTTCGTATTCCGTTATAACTGAGGATAAATACTGTACACATTTGCATTCGGTCAAGTTAAAAGTATATTGATGCTGTACGATTGCCTGTTCCCTCCCTCCAGTACAACCTCTCCCCTCCCCAGCCGCCTGGAGACACTCCAAAGAGTCGCAGTCTGGACAGGAAACAGGTGGAGCCCATTGTTCTGACCAAGTGGAGACACAGCGCCTACGTCCAAGATCCCAACGACAAGGTCCGACACCCCGAATCTACAAGCTCCTCACTTAAGCGCCACTGTTTAACACTTAATTTCACTGCTTGTAAAACAAATCTCCAGTGAAGATTTTCACAGAAAAGTACATTTTATAATCCATTTGTTTAACACCTGCCAGTTGTTTGATGTTTTCTAAGCCTTCTGCACATAATTAGTATGTTCTAGACAGAGCTGCTATCTGATGTATGACACGAGTCCAGAGACTCAGTTGTAGACTGATTGCTTTGCAGCGGCTGTTAAAATCCAGGCGTTTCCGCGCAGGCTCTGCCCGCCTACACCCGTACAAACACCAAGTCAGTAGCCTGTCGGACCGACCAATCAGTGCCTTAATCCAAGCAGACAATCATAGAGTGCATGATAATAATTACACTGCAAGAGTCATTATTCCATCCCCATTTTCATGTGTCAAATTCACATGTTTTTGCCTGATTCCCTGAGTTGATTGAGCCTGTTAATTAGAATCACTCCACCAGGAAAGTGGACATTCAATCATGAACTCTGTGATTTGTTTTCGTATTTGAGGGTTTGGCCACAATTATACAGAAATGATTTGTCTTCAAAAATGCTCAAGATGAAGTAGTTTGTAGTTGTAGCATGGGCACTGTGAGAAATACCTGCCTCCACATCGAATGAATAATCCATTTGCGCCTCCTGGACATCACACAAGTGCTCGACACACTTTGCAGCACTATAATCTCACTGCTAATTGCCATCACACTCTTTCAGCTGTCTGTGTCTTCTTAACCTCTCATCATCTTCTCATTAACCTTCTGTTGTTAGCCGATGTGACAGTGTGTGTTTTATTTTTTCATTCATGTCTCCTCACTAGGACGCTCCTCTCAGCCCAAAGCCCCCTTCTCCTGACTCTGACTCCTGCCCTTCATCTCCCAAGCCCCCCTCCTCTGTTAGTACTCACCCCTCACCTCACCTCGCCTCCTCACCACCCACTAGGCTCCGTCCTGCGGGGGTTTAACTTGGTCCTTGGTTGTAGGCAGTGGCACATGTTGCAGCTTTTTGCAGGGTTTCTACACAGGTGTGAAAGGTTTTGAAAAGGATTGTGTTCCGGCACACAATCACCTTTGTCATCTCACATATTCTGATATTTGTTGTAGCAAAGGTGTTTATCTTAAGCAATGTACAACAGAATAAAATTGGAAGTACCTGTGAACTTGAGTCTATGTAGAATCCCTGTTAACAAGCAATGCTGATAGGTAACATTGCCTGAGATTAATTGGACTTGTTAGAATCACAAAGGGGCCATTTTTGCCAAGAAATCTGTGGATTAATTGTTGGGTTTGTTCCTGGGTGCATTCATTGTCTGTGTTGCCCCATCCCCCCCCCCCCCCATGCGAAATCTGAATCAAACGATCTCTAAATGCTGCACAAGTAGATTTTTCAAGAATCCACAATTTTATCTTTCAGCTTCATCTAATTTATTATAATCCAACGTCTCTGTGCACTTTTCGAGTGTTTGGTCACTTGCCTTTCTTGAGTGGGAATAATGATAATCTGAAAACTATGATTGTTCTGGTGGTGGAGTAATTTGTGGCGGTGGCGGTGTTTTACAATGGAGTGACATGATATTTAGTTTTGACAGCAGCTTTCTCTCCTGTCATCCTGCGGTGGTTGTTAATCATAGTTTAAGTGATTGATGTATGTGTGTGTAATCTGCTTCTTCAGACTCGGACTACTAATGCTTTTTATTCTTTCCAGCCATCTGAAAAATGTGGCATTCTGAATGTGACAAAGATCACGGAGTACGGCAAGAAAGTGCGGTGAGTAGCACGGACTAAAACGAGATTAATGTTGACATTTTAGTGGCTTGTGCAGAGGTAGTTTTAAAGGTACCCTGTGAGGATTGTGACCTCAAGTAGCAAAATCCTGCTGATCGAGTCATGCTATTCCACTGATCGACAGATGGTGGCGATAACATATTTTGTGTACGCGCGAAATACCTGGATGTTTACTAGATTTCAGATTTCTGAGTATGCAGCATAAACTTTAACTGAAAAACTGGATGTATTGAACCACCCCAAAATGCAATGCATCTTTTAGCGCACAATGGTAATGTGATCGATACAGTGATGTCTTGCTTGAGTAGACTTCAGTGTGAACAGTGTGCTGGTAGTGGCATACTTAATCGTTCATTTAGTATGCAGTACATGCTGACAGAGTACGTAGTAGGCAGTACGTTAGTATGCGACTTCAAACAATGAAGGTTTTCAATTATTTAAAAAATTGTGTTTGCAAATGTTTTATGAGGAAGGAAATACATTCAACATATTTGGTTGTTTACGACAAACAAACTCCACAGGGTAACTTAAAGCCAAGTGTAGTTTTTTAGTTCTGTTTATATGTTCCCAGTTACATTCCAGTTATAATAATGCAAAAAAGGTTTTTATGAAAAATAAAAGCTTTATTGTTTAGAAATGTGTGTTCTCACATTTTCTGTGGGGATGACGACATTCTGTTTCTGCTCCACTGCTGAACAGCTTCTGAAAATGTTGGTACCAATAGAATGATGCCTCAGTTACAGTGCCAATACCAAATTATACTTTTTTTTTAAAGGTATATAACACATTTTTGAACAAATCCTTTTTTCTGTTTTGTAAAATAAGACAGATCTCTCAGTATACATCAGGGTTTTGTCGTAGCACAAAGCAGTACAATTAGTTAGGCTGTCTAAATTATTCAAATTAGGAATGTTAACAGGACTAAGAGCCTGACCAGGCTTTTGATCCCGACTTTTGATTCTTGACAGCGTTACAATCATCGCTCTTAAATAGTTAAGCTTTGACACTCGGCCCTAATGATGAAAGAATATGCTGGACTTATTCTGCAGATTTACTTTCAGTACTCACAGAGTTTATGAACCGTCTGTTGCAGGAAGAACTGGACTTCTTCCTGGACTGTGCTCCAAGGATCCACGATGCTATTTGCCAAAGGCCAAGGAGGCGGGACGAGCTGGGTTAGTGACAGAAACGTTTCCCTGAAGAAAGAGGTTGTTTCATATCAGCACAGCAATATCCTGTTTTAACAAAAGTACATAGTCTGCCATCTCTGTGTTGTGCTGCTCTTTTACATTATAAAGGACCATCTTTTTTGCTGTGTTAAAGCCTGATGGCCTCCACCATTCCAGACGTTCATGATCAAATGTACAGCTGTGCCTTTTTCTTTCTGCACGGTTCAGTTTTTATGCCCACTTTGCTTTGCCAATATACGGCCTAATAGTTAATTCTTTGTTTCACTGTATGGGAGTTGGGGTTGAATTTTTTTGTCTTCTTGATGTTTTCATTGTCCCTCTCTTTCCATGCCTCCATCTCTTTACCTTTTGGCTTCATCCCCCTCCATCCTTCCATGCAGCCATACTACCACAGTGGCTCCTTTCCTGAATTTTTCCTGTCACTGTTGAGTAACTGGAGGCCGTCTGCTAAGAAACGTCCTGCTGTCTCCTATGGCTGCTCTGGGCCTGACAGAGCCTCCTCTGTATGTGCTTCCTCCTTCCTTTTATGTGCTTCTTTCTCCTCCTCCTCCTCCTCCTCCTCCTCTTCCTCTGCATGCCACCTCCCTCTTGTCTGCCATGCTCTGTCCCCAGCACCTCTGTGTGTTAGTCATTGGCATGAGCCAAAGATTAGCGACAATATTACTGTCAATCTTTGCAATATATTTTCACTGTGGTTTGACTTCACTTTAAATAGGTACATTTGTTAATAAGTGATGTTTTTGAGTTCATGACCCACTAGGTTTAAACAGAGTTGTTTTCTGGGAAAGTTGCAACGGTCAGGCGTTCATCAGGTGGCGGTCTGTAGGGATGTGGTGTATATGCAGGGTAATTTTCGGTTTCTAGTTGCATGTATGTAGGCTGATGCAGCAAAACTCAACAGACTCCTATGCTTATGTGAAACTTAAGTTTCTGCCAAGTTTACTCTGCAATTACTGAACTCTCGAAGTAAAATAAATTGTAATGATGTTTGATTGTGTCATCGGGTCATTTTCCTAAATCTTGAGACTTTAAATCCAGCATGCTTACACATTAAGAGAGGAACATTTACATTTTAAATTAATTCAGAATTAAACATGTATGGGTAACCTATTGTATGCACATTGTTTAGTTAGTCCTGATTATTAACCTTTTCGGAACAGAGCTCTACTGGAAGTTAAAAATCTAGCAGAACAGACGGATCCAAACTTTGGGTCTTAATCTGTACATGTCCTCCGTTATCAAAGTAGCATATTTTGTCTCCTCTACACTAATTGTCGCATGGTTCGAACGCTGAAGACATATGTGAACAGGCTCTCTGTGTGTTAATAATCTGCCCTCCTCTGATTGGTTTCCTCTCTCCATCCAGTTTGGAGGCGGTCAGTCCAAACCAGAGTTCACTGTGGATCTGAGGGGCGGCTCGGTGGAATGGGCTTCCAAGGATAAGTCCAGCAAGAAGCACGTTATAGAGGTGGGAGAGCGCTCGGACTGAGTTTACGCATCCTTCCTCGGTCTCTGTATTTGAGTCGCGTGCATAAGAAAGCACTGAAAAGTCTCAAATACAAACGAAAAACCCCTCAGGTCTAGATTCAAACACATGACCCTGTTGGTACACCTGTGCACTCCTTCCCAAGATTAAATGATTGCCATATTTTGACAATAAACATGTAAAAATTACTGATTTTATTCTAACATTTCTTGATGAAATGACAAAAAGTAAAGACAGTTTACATAGCTGATGATTGGACTCGATTACTTTGTGTCTCTCTCCCGGTTGCAGCTGAAGACTCGGCAGGGCACAGAGCTGCTGATCCAGTCAGAAAACGATGCCGTTGTCACCGACTGGTACAGAGCACTGCAGGACACCATCAGCACCCATGTGAGGACCAACACCTTCAGCCAGTCCCAAACCTTCTTCCTTTGCCGGTGTTGACCCTTTGGGAGCCCAGTCAAAGCTGAGAACTCAGTGCTCTGTCAATCTCGATCAATTTATTGGAATATAGCCTAACTTTTCATTGGTAGAAGTGGTACAGTAGCCCAAATCATCGCAACCCAGCAAAAAACAATGTCTACCCGCCCAATTAAACAAAGTAGCTAAATTAGGTGAAAACCCAAATCAACCAAGTATTAAGATTAGTTTAGATTCTTGAATGAGGAGATTTGTTGAGCAGCTTAAGTTAACGCATCAGTCAAGAGGGTGGGGTGGGGGTGGGGTGTTTGAGATTGTGGCTTAAGACTGTTGGCATATTAAGCTTTTTGATCAAAGTACGTTTTTTAAGTCGGATGTCCTTGAACTCTCCACCTGAACACCAGCTGCTCATTTTAAGCACTGCAAAGGTAAACAGCAGTGTGTTAAATACAGTGTGCTCTATAAATACCAGGTGATCGCAGGGTAATGAGGAGGGAATGTTGAGCAGGGAGTCAATGTTTGCCCCCTCTTTTAATCGGTAGATCAAGATAGTTGTTTTCCTCCTTTGAGGGTCCAAAGGTGCTGCAGGTAGAGGTTTTTATAATCAGTATCTTATGTGTGTTTGTCTCTTAGGCCTGGGAGTCTGATGAGGCCATTGAAGAGGACATGCCGGACTCGCCTGGTGCGGAGAAACATGACAAAGAGAAAGATCACAGAGACTCCAAGAAAGGCAGAGGTCTGTGAAAAAATGTTGGGGAAACTGATAATAAATCATCAATTTTTTATACAAGTCTGAAAATGAAAGCATGAAGTGCAAAGTTTCTGTTTGGCTCCATGCCTTATGTGTCCTACTCGACCCTATAAAACAACTGCTTATCAGTTTTGTTCCCTCAAAGCGTCGCTCGGCCGTCATGGTGAACAGCGCGTTGAGGCGGTAGACAACACTGTCCTGTCCCATCTCTCCTCTGCAGCCATCAAGACCTCCACTAGCATGGACAGCTCCGACAACAAGAAGACCAAACACAAGCTGAAGAAGTTTCTGACCCGCCGTCCGACCCTGCAGGCCGTCAGAGACAAGGGATACATCAAAGGTACCGGAGAGCAACGAGCTCCACTCAGAAACACAAAGGCTCATTGTCCCCCCCCCCTTTTTTTTTTCTTAGGATTCTTGGGATATTATATTATTAGCACTTTTCAAAAGGTCTGATTAATTCTTTGGGAAAATCAAGTTCATATAGAAGACAGTATTTTAGGTTGATATTGTACATTTGTGGTATGAGCTGGAGGGTTAGCTAGCATCATTTTATTCCTTTTTTCATTTATACCTGTGCATTTTCTGTTGCCCGTCTGTGTTTTGATCTATCAATAGTGTCTTGACATTTATCATTTGCCCTAACCTTAATGATATCCTATGTTTATTTAATTTATCCTCCAGCGAGCCAGTTGGCCCACAGGAAACAGGACAATGTCATGTTTTATTGTTCTATAATAATTAACTGGGAAAGTTATTAGTAATTCTCGTGAGTTTATATATTTTGTTGCATCTTTCTTTTATCTCTAATAGAAAGTAATAAGGCACAGGGAGGTTTTGCAGGACACTGTAAAGATCTGAGCGCCAATAAAACACAAGCTGCAGCAGGACGAGGACCTTGGACTGTTTTTGTGACTGTGGTTTTGTCTCTCTCTCTGTCTTCAGATCAGGTGTTCGGCTGCAGCCTGTCCAGTTTGTGTCACAGGGAGAACAGCACAGTGCCGAGCTTTGTCAAGTTGTGCATCGACAACGTGGAGAACAACGGTGGGTTCAGATGTGTCACTTTACCCAACCTGAGTTAGATGCAAATGATTCTAGTTTCCTTTAATCTACATGTAGTAAAAGAAGGGTGGGGGTTCACACACTGTAGTGTGAGATAAGATGTGGCTGTCAGTGTTGTTTGGAGTCAACTCTTCTGGTGCTCAGAGCATATGGGAACACACCATAGGAGCTATTTATAAATATGACTGAAGTAATGTCAGATGTTTTCCTTCCATGATCCCCTTGTAGGCCTGCGTGTAGACGGGCTGTACAGAGTTAGTGGGAACCTGGCCGTCATACAAAAACTACGCTTTGCTGTCAATCACGGTAAGTGGAGCAGCTTGTTTGGGAGAAAGAAACATAGAGAATAATGTGAAAAGACTGCAAGGTTGTTTATTTAGTATCCTGACTTGAATTTCTGGCCGTTTCATTTTGGTCACGTAAGCTGTTACAAGGGTCTGTGGATAACGTGTTTGTGTGTGTGTCTGTGTCTAGATGAGAAGGTGAACTTGGCAGAGGGGAAGTGGGAGGACATCCATGTGACCACTGGAGCTTTAAAGATGTACTTCAGAGAGCTGCCGGAGCCTCTCTTCACCTTTGCTCTCTTCCACGACTTTGTCAGCGCCATCAGTGCGTGTTTCATCCAGCTGTACCACAGATATCTGTATTCATTCATGCATTAACTCACAGTCTGAAGTGAATGTATTACAAAGCGTTCTTTACTTTAGAAGCAAGATTGCACCTGGAAATTCACTGCTGCAAAGCCCCAAACCATCTATAGTGTCCAAATTCTTATTTTTGTCATGGATAGAGATTTTTGCGACTGATTTTGAGCTTACTTGAAAAATGTAAACGGATTACAGTGAGATTTAAATAGTGAAATATTTGATTTGAACTTGTATTATTTTTTATTGTCCTGTTGGGAATTAAAATTAACCTTACTTTGTTTGGAAGCCTCATGGAAACTTGCATGGACCACTTTTGCAATCCCATAAAGCACTAGCTAGCAAGGTACACAATACACATTACCCAATATTGCATCAGTGAAACTGGTTGCAAAATGGTTGTTGCACTGGAAAGAGTCAAATGTAAATTCATGTAACTCTACGATGGCTCAGATTGTTCAGCTGTGATAATGTTGTTGTTTTCTGTTCTGCAGAGAATCCAGACTACAAGCAGCGAGTTCAGGCCATCAAAGAGCTGGTCAGACAGCTGCCCAAGCCCAACCACGACACCATGCAGGCTCTCTTCAAACACCTCAGGAAGTAAGAAAAACAGGGTTTTTATTGATTTCTTTTTCTCCCCACAACAGAGGTTAAGCCACACGAATTGCAATACAAAATCACAATGAAAAGGCACAGTTCTCTACACATAACAACAGTATGGATGTGTGTGTCACATCCAGAGATTTAGGGCTGCAGGTTGAAGTGTTGATTAATCTCTTTGTTTTGTTAATAGTTTGTCTACAAATTTGGTACATTTGTCTATCAAATGTACAAGAGCCCACAATGACGCCATCATAGTAGTAATAATAATAATAATAATAAACTTTATTTCTATTGCACCATTCATACAAGAAATGCAGTTCAAAGTGCTTTACAACAAAGATATTAAATGCACCAAGTGCTTTACAAAATAGAGTGCCATAAAACAAATGCAGTTAAGAAAAATAAAACAGAATAAAGAATAGAATAGTATATCTTGTTTTATTTAGATGGTCAATTTGCAATCGTATAAATGGAGAAATGCAACAATATCTGAAGCAGGAACCAGAGAATGTTTGGCACTTTTACTTGATAAATTACTTTTAAATGATTAATCAATTATCAGAATTGTTGACTGATGACATATTGGTTAATTTTACTACAGAGATAAAAATGTCTTTTTCCAGCAATGCATACCTTTGTATAAATTATCACTTTCTACATTTTTAGTGATGTTTTACCAGGGAATAAAATTACAGCCTTGCAGGGGTCAAACACTTAAACAAATGATCTTTAGCACATAAATGGAAGTTCATCCACCTGGTCCATAGCAGCCAGTAGTCTGTTTAGGTGATACCATTTGTCTGTTTTCAAAGTTTATCTCTAGTTATTACTCTGTGACTGTAAGCACTGGTGTTTGAGTGCATATGGTTTCATAATTTAGATTCTGCAACACATTAAAATGAATTACAAACCTGTTTCTACAAATGAAACAGCATTACGGAGCAGTGAGAAACCTTTTTTTGACTGCTAAATATTGTCTTAATATTTGACACTGTGTCTAACTCTCCAGGGTGATCGACCACGGTGAGGAAAACCGTATGACCACCCAGAGCGTGGCCATTGTGTTCGGCCCCACACTGCTGCGGCCTGAAACAGAGACCTTAAACATGGCGATCCACATGATCTACCAGAACCAAATAGTGGAGCTAATACTGCTGGAGTACGAGAACATTTTCGGCAGGTAGAAAGAGACGCTGGAGGATGAGCCACTTTTTTTTTTGTCGCTCTCTCTTCCTCTCTCGCCCAACACACAGCTCTTCCTAACCAAGCATGGCCCTGCCAAAAACAGCCCGGCCTGGCTTGGCTCGGTCCAGCCCAGCCCCCGGGTGCAGCTTCTCTTCATCTCAAACCAACCAACGGTCGCGGGCTTGCAGCCTCCTGGACCAAAGTCACGCAAACATGCCATGAACCAAAACCACGTAGATAGTAACTAACTAGCGACCAAAAAGTTTAGACTCTTTGCACTTTTCAGTATCTCATTTTCTCCTGCAGCTGCATTTGTGCCACTTCACTGCAAAGGTGACGACCTCCTGTCCCGACACTGTATTCCTAAAATTAAATACACGGGCCAAACAAGCCTCGAACTACTGCGCAAACTGACTGAGCTGCAGAGGAACGAGCCTCTGTAGCCTCTCTTACAGAGGAGGCATCAGTATTGGAGGTTGGAGTTGGAGTTGCACCCTGTATGTACTGTACTGTATATCCTAATAACTGTATAAACTCCTGTATAAACCACACTCTGGAACCAACAGAAAAAAACAAACTGCTATGCTTGGCTTTAGACGTTTAGACACTAAGAAAGGAAACGGAGTTAGAACAAGGAGAAGAAGGGATGATATGGAGGTATTTTTGGGGGGGGGGGGGGGGGGGGTTTTTTTTTAAATAAAATTTTTTGGGCTGTTTAAATTTG